>JARKHS020030016.1:0-15000 GCA_030143305.2 Amblyomma americanum
ACACACACACACACACACACACACACACACACACACACACACACACACACACACACACATATATATATATATATATATATATATATATATATATAATATATATATATCTATATATATATATATATATCAGCAGACAAGTTAAAGGAAATGAGGGACCCGTTTGACAAATTTATGACGGGAGCCAACAGTCACCGAAACCAAGGTGCATAGGGGAACGTTAATTTTTTTTTAATGTGTTATGCTTATCAGTAGGATAATAATTCTTAGATTAATAAATTGCTTAAAGAAAATTACTTATAAAGCAGGAGAAAAAACAACCATGCCGCCGGTGGGATCCGAGCCCACGACCTCCGAATATCGCGTCCGGTGCTCTGACTGTTGGCTCCCTTCATAAATTTGTCAAACGGGTCCCTCATTTCCTTTAACTTGTCTGCTGATAGCTTAACGAGGGTCTCGGTTCTGGCAGTCTTAATGCCAAAAGGTAGCATAAGAGGGCTCTCGCACAGTTTCCGCCCTCACCGTTAGATGACGGATTCGACAGGAAGCATGCTGCAGGACATGTGTGACAGGCATGATTTAGTTGTATGCAACAGCACCGAGAAGTGTGAAGGGCTCATAACATGGGAGGCGGGGAGTCTGCACTCGACGATAGATTATGCACTAATGTCACAGAGGATGTATAACAGATTAGGGGTAATGAGCATAGATGAAGATGGTTCCAGAAGTCTAGGTAGTGACCACAAGCGTATCAAGTTGAGCTTCAGAGGAAAAAGCAATGTAGGACTGAAGCAAGATGAACAATCAGGGGGAAATTTTTACTCAGAAAAGCAATTGGAAGTAGCAGCCAAAAGAATCGAGAAAGTTATTTTTGAGGAGAGTGAAACAGAATGGACTTATACCAAATTAACTTGATTACTGGAGCTACAGCTAGCTAAGGTGCGAGTAAAGTTAAAAGGGAAAAGACGCAAACCCAAGAGTTGGTGGGATGAGGAGGTCAAGAGGGCAATAGAAAAGCGCAAGGAAGCATCCAGAGAACACAGATATTCCAAGAAGAGGGGGGAACCAAAACCCGAAGTAGACAGAAAATGGGATACCTTCATAAAGTGTAGAAGGGACGCATCCTATTTGATTAATGAGAAAATTAGAAGAAAGGGTGCCCAATGGATGTCAAAAGTAAATAAAAAGGTTAGAAAAGCAGCCCAAAAATTCTGGAAACATCTAAATGCAATGAGTAATAAAACTAGGCTAGAACAAAGGTTTATTGTTACAGATGAGGGTATTCGACTAGAAGGGGATGAAGCAATAAAACACATAGGAACAAGGATGACGGAAAAATTTTCAGCAAAGCACGTGGTACATAGTTTATCGAAGGAGGATAGACCGTGTGACATTCCTTGTGTGCTACGAGGTACATTCCTTGTGTGTGCTACGAGGTACATTCCTTGTGTGTGCTACGAGGTACATTCCTTGTGTGTGCTACGAGGTTCCACGTTCGACGGCGCGGCGTAGACGGAGACCCAGATGACAGGCATCATCAATTACCCAGCCATGCTCGTTGAGAGTGACAACCAGAACGAAGGGGTTTAAGCCCAACCGGACCCAACCGGACCCGCCGCCGCCGCCGCGGGGAAACAGGCTTTATCCTCCCCAATTGGCGGGGCGGTTTCAGGGGGCGGCCCTCCCGGGCACATTCCAGGACAAGGGAACTGTCAGCGGGCCAGAGCGCGCCTTACCACAGCCGACGCTATGCGCTACCTCGAAGACAACCTTCTTTCCCTCGGACTCAACACGTGAGGGGGGCGAGACCATAAGTGCGGTGGTATGTTTGTGCGCCCAAGTGAAAGCCCTAGCCCCCCCTCCTTCCCCTCCGGCGTGGGCGTCCTCACCCTAGGGAGTGCGGAGAAGAGGATATAAAAATCGACAAGCAGTACGGAAGAAGGACGCTGAGGACGACATCGTTCGCCAAGAGGGCCTTCAGCCCGTCGGCGTGCAGCTTCTGCCAGCAACCGATCGAGCCCAACTCCGGAGCCACTCCATCGCCCCCATGAAGTCGTCGGCACGTAAGCTCGGACGCCCCAGCCTCTGATGTATAATCTTAATCATGTGTAATTATTGAATATACCTGTTTGTTTAAACTGAGCCATACGGTGTCTCTTTGCCTCTCCGTCCCGTGTGGACCTGCGCATTATGGGGGTCATCACAACCGGTTACAGCAATAGCTTCACTTGAGCAAGGAGAGTGGGAAAGGGCAGAGAAGAAGGTTCCTAGTGGCACATCAACAGGACCAGATGGTATCCCGATTATGTTGATAAAGAAGTTAGGACCAAAATCCAAGCAAACATTAATACAGGTAGTGAACAAAATGATAGTGGATGAGAAAGTCCCCGATGAATGGCGATTAAGTAGAATGAACATGATATATAAGGGAAAGGGGGACAAAGCAGACGTAAGTAACTATCGCCCCATAACAGTGACATCTGTGGTTTACAGGGTGGTGATGCAAATTATAAAGGATAGACTGCAGGCTTGGGTGGAGAACGAGGGGGTGTTAGGGGAACTACAGAATGGGTTCCGGAAACAAAGGAGGTTGGAGGACAATCTATTTTCATTGACACAGTGTATAGAAATTGCGGAAAAGGAACATAGGCCCTTATTGCTAGCATTTCTGGATATTAGGGGAGCCTATGACAACGTTACTCAGGAGCATTTGTGGGACATATTGGGCACATTGGATGTGGAAAATGGAGTAAGTAATCTTTTAAAAGATATATATAGAGGTAACAGAGTGCTCATAAAATGGGAAAAAAATGTATCAGGGCCTGTAGAGATACAGCGGGGGCTTAGACAAGGATGTCCTCTGTCCCCTTTGTTGTTCATGTTGTACCTGCAAGGTTTGGAAGCCAAGCTAGAGGAGAGTGGACTAGGCTTCAACCTATCTTTTTTCAAGCAAGGGGAATTGATTAAACAGACATTACCGGGACTAATATACGCGGACGATATAGTGATAATGGCTGACAACAAGGAAGACCTGCAGAAGTTGTTAGACATATGCAGTACAGAGGGAGATAGATTAGGCTTCAAGTATAGTAAGGAAAAATCTGCAGTCATGATATTTAATGAAGAGGGCGGCGAGCATAGAATACAGGAGTTCGTGCTAAAAGTAGTGAATGAGTACAAGTATCTTGGGGTGTGGATAAATAACAGTGTTGAGTATCTGACAGAGCATGAAAAATATGTAATGAATAAAGCTAGTAGGAATGCAGCTGTCATGAAAAATAGGGCACTGTGGAATTACAATAGGTATGAGGTGGTAAGAGGGATCTGGAAAGGGGTGATGGTCCCTAGCCTGACCTTCGGGAATGCGGTCCTGTGTATGAGGCCAGATGTTCAAGCAAGGCTGGAAATTAGGCAACGGGGAGTAGGGAGGTTAGCTTTGGGAGCACATGGCAATACACCAAATCAGGGGGTACAGGGGGATATGGGATGGGCGTCTTTCGAGAGCAGAGAGGCTAGCAGTAAGATAGCATTTGAGGAACGATTGAGAGGGATGGAGGAAAAGCGGTGGGCTAGGAAAGTTTTCAGATACCTGTATATAAAGAATGTTGACACGAAATGGAGAAAGCGAACTAGAAAATTGACAAGCAAATATCTGGACAGCAGTAAGGGGGCAAATCAGCAATTATCGGTTAAGAAAAAGGTTAAAGGAACAGAGAGAGCGTTGTGGAAAACAGGGATGCTGACGAAATCGGCACTGGAAACATACCGGACCTTTAAACAGGAAATTGTCAAAGAAAATATCTATGATAATTGTAGGGGAAGTTCTTTGCTGTTTGAGGCCAGGACTGGAGTTTTGCGGACTAAGACGTATAGAGTCAGGTACCAGGAGATAGACACTTTGTGCATTGCGTGCGGAGAGGAGGAGGAAACGGCTGAACACTTGATACTTTTCTGTAAAGGGCTTCACCCTACAGTGGAAGGCAGCGGGGCTGACTTACCCAAGGCATTGGGGTTTAGGGATAGTGAGGGGAAAGTGGATTTTAAGAGGTTAGAAGTAACCAAGCGAAGGTTATCTGATTGGTGGCTAAAAGCAAGACAGGAGTAAAATTTCACAAGACATGGCTAGGTGGCTTGAGCCACCGCCCGATGTAAAGGGTTCAGCCGTATCCATCCATCCATCCATCCATCCATCCATCCATCCATCCATCCATCCATCCATCCATCCATCCATCCATCCATCCATCCATCCATCCATCCATCCATCCATCCATCCATCCATCCATCCATCCAGCGGTATTACAGGACGTGCTACGTCCGCCGCTATGGTCGAGGGTGGCGCTGGTGAACACTCTCAAGGCTCGCTTACACCCAGTAAACATAAATACCCACGAGAGCAGCAGATTGGACCGCCGTCGCCGTAGCTCAGTTGGTAAGAGCACCGGACGCGATATTCGGAGGTCGTGGGTTCGGATCCCACCGGCGGCATGGTTGTTTTTTCTGCTGCTTTATAAGTAATTTTCTTTAAGCAATTTATTAATCTAAGAATTATTATCCTACTGATAAGCATAACACATTAAAAAAAATTAACCTTCCCCTATGCACCTTAGTTTCGGTGACTGTTGGCTCCCTTCATATATATATATATATATATATATATATATATATATATATATATATATATATATATATATATATATATATATATATATATACATAGGAGCATTAAATAAATAACAAGATAAGCTCAAAGTCTTGCCCCCCTCCCCCCTCAGAAAAAAGTTGCGGAGTCCGAGCTTGTGCGTCAAACGCCTCGAACGGCCCTTAGATAACGGTAGAGCTCACGTACGCAGCTATCCTCAACCTCATCAAAGGCAGAAGACGCAAATATCCCAAGCCACATCCTCTGCTAACTCAATATGAAGCGACATGTTGGAGAAGACTCCAAACAGGAGCCTTCCACAACCTTCACATTCTACATGAGATGTATCCGGAGCGGTATAGGTATACATGTCCGTGGTGCGGGGCAACCCCCACGCTGTATCATATCACATGGGAATGCATACGCAATGTAGCTTTCCGAGGTAACAAAGAGCCAAATGCGGAGCAGTGGGAGGACCGGCTAACCAGCAGCCAGCTCAAGGTCCAAAGAGACCTAGTGAGCCACGCATGCTGGATGGCCAGGGACAGTGGTGCCTTGGACTAGGGGCGCCAACCACGCTCAGCCTGGAAGACATCGGGAATCTTCGGGCAAGCAGCAAGACTCCTTTATTAGAGCAACACTCACTCACTCACCCACTCCGGTGTCCATGAGTGTTATAAAAGGCCCCCAGTTGTCATTCTATTCTAATTAGAGCTCCAGGTGCTGACTATTTAGTTGCTCTAGCTTATTTCAAGCGCTATATCAATACGGCAAAATGATGATGATGATGATGTCATCAGGTTCAATGGCACATAACCACGGCGGGGGATTGGCCAGGGTGCATTCCTGATACAAACGCACACATGGGTAAAGAGTGGAGTAATTGGATAATTTTGTGAAGACGACTCGAATTTGGATTAAAAAAGGTGATAAAAAACGGAAATGAAACAACTGTGAATTCACATTATAGCATAAGAACCTACCTGATGCAATTATATATCCGTGAATAAAATCGCACGCTGGTTTCAAGGCATATCCCTTGGCGCTTGCCCCAAAGGAGAGGAGGATCAGAAAAGATAGAGGTAGCCGCAGTCGAGCGAGGGGGATCTCCAAGTATGTTTACGGAGAGATGCGAACCGCCGGCAGAAGAAGAAAAAGTGATCTATTGACTCAATAGCGCCACAAGACTCACAGAGGTTGGTCAGCGATAACCCTGATCGATATAAATAGAAATTTAGTCGCGGTATTCTGCAGCGCAAGAGGGTCATGGACACCTCACATTTCCTTGAACTGCACATCCGCACACTCCAAGGAAATGCCAGGTGTTGAAAATCCGCTACAGCAAGGAGAGGCTCATAGCTCATAAAGTGGAGGTGCTGGAACCGTTGGAAGCGTACTGCAGTCAAGAAGACAGTATTAGGGACGAGCGGGACAATAGGTCCCCCAAGGTCAGACTTAGCTAAAAAATCAACCCTCTCATTAGAAACAATGCCACAGTGCCCACTGAACCGTGAAGGCTGGTCGCCGAGTGGCGTCTAACACGGAAGTTAAAACTTGAGGACCCCGGTCAGATTTATCCGAGGGAACAACCGACGAGAAGGCCTCACCTAGAAGTCTCTTGGACAGTGTATTATCGACTAATTTTTGTGCATAACCAGTCGCCCTAAGCGGGCTGCATGCACTAGTGAAAGTGATTGGGTAGTGGTCACTTGACGTACCGTAATCAATTGTAGACCACGAGGGTACCCCAATACCATTGACAGCTAACTTTAAATCAATAGCTAAACGAGAATTTGCCCTCATGTAAGTTATGGCGCGAATGTCGTAACAGCACACACCATCTGCTGACATCCAAGACCAAAGTAACTGCCCGCTGTAGTCTCTCCTGAAACACCATATAACATGATGCGAATTGAAGTCCCAAACCAGAACTACATTTTTGTGGTTGCGCCGTAAAGCATCTAGCCCATCCGTCCTACAGACACCGGCGGGGAAGTCGATACCCGCTACTGTAACAGGGGCACACTGTGGCACAAGGATGTGAACTGCAAGAATCTCACAATCAGGTTGCATAAATTTATGAGACACTTTAGCACGATGGAACAGTTTTGTTGAAATCAATGTTACCAAGCCCCCACCCCTGGCGTTTGGGCGGTCAGCTCTAAAAACAGAGTAGCTTTTAATTGTAAAAGGACGATTTGGAGAGAGAGCCACGATTCTTGTAGTAAAATAATATGTGGAAAAAAATTAAGAATAACCTGCCTGCAAATCGTGGAAAGAAAATGCGATAGAGCGAAATTCACTGGGGAGCAGAAATACCCGCCATGATTACTGCTTTAAAAATGAGGCAGCAACAGCCTCTTCCAAAACGTCTGATCTCTGTAGTTTTTGCTGCTCTGGCTGCTCTGGCTGCTCTGCTCTGCTGAGCTGAGAACGATCGGCTAAGTTTCGGGTGGCTTCTAGTTTTGTAGGTTTTAAGCACGCGGTAAGACAGTAATCCCGGGCTATGTCTGCCCAGTCTCCCGGCCAGGGGAGCTCCCCCTGGTCGGCTTCTCTATCCCTTGATCTCCTGCCTTTGGAAGCTTTTTTTGCGCAGCGGCGTCGGCAGTATCCCTGTTGTGCTGGTGCCCCAGGATGGCGGCGCAATCAAGATGACCAACCCTGGAGCTGTTCAGGCTGCTCTTCAGTCAGCCACGTCTCATTATGAGTCAATCTCAGAGGTACGCCAGTTTGGACGCGGCGGGATTCTGTGTAGATCACCAGACCTCGACTGTGCCAGAGATTTACTTAAGGCCTAATCCTTTGCCTCGCTTCGGGTAAGTTCATTTATCCCTTCACATTTGGCTTGCACGAAAGGTATCGTTGGAGGCGTGGACTCTTCCCTGTCTCCAACAGAGACTCTTGAGCTTCTGTCTGCTGCAGGTGTTGTTGTTGTGCACCGCTGTAGCCGGGATGTAAGCAAAATGTGGGTGCCTACCGAATCTGTGATTTCCACCTTTCTCGGAACTTCCTGCCCCTCTGAAATCAAGGCATGGCCTCTAATTTTTCGGGTAGACTCTTTGTCATCTAGGCCTCTGCAGTGCAACAACTGCTGGCGCTATGGCCATAGCGCCGGCGGTTGCAAATCCAACTTGCGGTGTTGCAACTGTGGGGATGGTCATGCAACGAGCATCTGCACTGAGCAGAACGAGAAGTGTTCCCTTTGCGGTGGGGCCCACTCTGCAAACTACTCAAATTGTCCCGGCCGAGCGCAGGAAATTCAAATTCTATAGATAATTGACAGAAAACGCTGTTCGCGCCTTGACGCTATTACAGAGTTGAAAGAACGTGCCCGCGGTTATGCAGGTGTGACCGCTCGTCAAGGAGTCATGTTAGACTCGATGCTGTCCCAGGCAATTGCGGCTGCTGGGGAGGCTTCCATGTCTAAAATGGTAGAAAAGATTGTCGCAAGTGTGTCGGAGTGCCTTACACTTACACTTACGTTCTAGCGACTCAGCTTACACATGCCGTGCAGGCCGGTTTGGCCCCTCTCTCGACAGCAATTCCCTCTATTTTTACCCGGTCTACAATTCCTGGAGCATCTCAGCCCCAGGAACGTACTACAGCCTCTTCCGCGGTACTTACTTCGGGTACTTCGGGTGATGATGGTATTATCTATGATTCCGAGATGATGGAGCCTGATGCGCGGCTTCTTAAGCGCAGCGGGTCCCCCATGTCTCATTCGTCGTCTTCTCCACGTACTCAGCCCATATCAAAGAAGCAACAGCTTGGCACCAAGCTCAAGGATACCATTTTGGAGCAGGCAGTTGCTGCTGCTAGGCTTTCGCAACCATAGCGTCGTTGCGAGTTCTAAAGTGGAACTGTCGCTCTATTCTTTCAGCTTCCACAGGTTTACTCTGCATTTCTACCCTGCTTAATCCGGATGTCATAATTCTGCAAGAAACCTGGCTTTCAACCGACAAACATTTTCATTTTAAAAATTACCGTTCATTTCGCCTAGATCGCCAGTCACGAGGAGGTGGTTTACAAACTTTAGTCTCTTCAAAATTTTGCCACAGGACTAAGGTATCTTTTCAACAAATGTCTCCTGACTGTGAGATTTTGGCATTAGACTTTCTACTTCCTGGGTGCTCTCCATTTTCAATAGCAAATTGTTATTTCCCCAATGGAGTCCAGGATGTTAGACCTCTGGACTTCATACTCGCTAACTGTAAAAACCCAGTTCTCGTGGCTGGGGACTTCAATTCTCACCATGTGTCGTGGGGTTTTAGGACTAATACATGCGGCAAGCGCCTTAGGGACTGGGTTTCTGATCACAACCTGATGTGCTTAAATTCAGGATCGGCCACTTATCTTCGCTCACACACTCAATCTGTTTTAGATCTCACGTTCACTAGTCCTGGCATTGGCGTAACGGATTGGTCGACTGTTAATTGCGGCATCTCAAGTGACCATATACCTATTCATTTTGATATCATATGTCGTGTTACTCCGGCGTCTTCTCAGTTGCGGTCACATGTAAATTATGACAGATTTCAGACGGCGTTGCGCTCTGCCCTTGCGTCAGTGTCTAACATCGCCGAGGCCCACCAGTCAGCAAGCATATGTCTGGCTATAGAATAATGCCGTAAAAAATCGGAGTTTCTGGTGCGGCCAACAAAGGGGAATTCTTCTAACTGATGGAATGCGGACTGTACAAGAGATTACAGGCGGAGGAAGGCAGCATGGAAAAAGCTTCTTCATAACCAATGCCCGAATAACTGGAGTGATTATAAATTTATTGGAGCCACCTTTAAACGCACAGTTTCTCGTGTGAAGGAAAAATATGACTCAGAACATTTCGATCATCTTTTGAAGTCGGGCAACCGACGTGCACTATTCGGCTTTCTACGGTCTAGAAAACTGCTCACGTCCTCATACTTTACAGTCGTTAGTTATGTCACCTGAAGAAGCTATGTTGAATTAATTGCCACTGGCCTGCAAAAGCGGTTCTCGTCTTTACTACCTTTGCGACCAATGTTGTTTGCGTCAGTGGTGTCAAAAAATAATGCGCCTCACAAGTTAATCTATCGCAGCTTTCACAAGTTGTACAGAGACTACAAGCTGCTGCTCCTGGCCCTGATGGTGTCACTACAAAGATGCTTAAGATTCTTTATGAGGAGTCTCCCAACTCCTTATTGCACCTCATAAACTACTCTATCAAACACGCTTGTATACCTCCTGAGTGGAAGCTGGCCAAGGTTATTACTTTACTGAAAAATGAGGGTGGAGGCTATGAATTGGATAATATCAGGCCAATTTTTTAACATCAAACGTGGTAAAATGAATAAAAAGGGTGTTACTAATTCGGGTGTCAGCCTTCGTGGACAGCAAAAATATACTCAGCCCGTGTCCGTTTGGATTCCGGCCACGGTGTTCGATATGGAATGCACATGCTGATCTTGAGAGCAGAATTCTCCTTGCTCGTCGCAACGCCAGGTCGCGGCTTTGGTTACGTTAGACGTCGTCAAAGCTTACGACAGCGTAGAACACTCCATCCTAATACATAGGCTACAGTCTCTTCAGTTTCCAGATTCAGTTTCCAGTCTCTTCAGTTTCCAGTGTAGTACCCGTGAAAATAAAACTTTTTGCTGATGATTGTATTATTTATCAAGAAATTAAAAACTCGAATGACCAATCTCAACTAAATTTTTCGCTAGCTCAAATAGAAAACTGGTGCTCAACGTGGCAAATGAAAATAAACAGGAAGAAAACGGTAACAATGACAGTAACACGCAAAAGAAAACCCCTCCTATTTCCCTATTCCGTCAATGGACACCCTTTATCTTCCGTTAAAAGCTGTAAATACTTAGGTGTAATCCTCACCTCAGATCTCAGATGGAATGAACATGTTTCATACATTACAAAAAAGGCTATGCAGAAACTAGGTTACATGAGAAGAACCCTGCGCAATTCTACACAAGAGATAAAACTCCTTGCCTTCAAAACTTTTATCAGACCCGTTCTTGAATACGCTTCTGTAGTCTGGGATCCGTGCACTCAATTAAACATTGCCAAACTCGAAAGCATCCAAAAAAAGGCAGCTCGATTCATCTATAGCTCATATAGTTGGCATACCTCAGCAACTGCACTTGTGGAAAAAGCTAATTTAGAACCATTACAATTGCGACGGTATTTTGAACGAATGAAATACATGCATCTACTCTACAATAGTAAGCTAGGTATAGATAGTAGCATTTATATCGAACATGTTATACGGCGATGTACACGATCAAACCATTCCAAAAAATTAAAAGAATATATGTGCCGAACAGATACCTTTCAAAATTCCTTTTTTCCGAGAACCGTCCGTCAGTGGAACGCTTTGCCTTGTGACGCTGTGGAATGCCCGACTGTCGAATCTTTCTTATCAAAATTGAAGTGCATAAGTTAACTCAACCTAAGCGTTTTTGGTTCCCGCTATTGATATTGCTTTGTGGTTGTGATTATTGTCATTGCTGATGGAGTCAGCGTATGTCTACCGTTAGTGTTTATTTACTAAAGCGTGCTATTGATGCCAGTGTTCTTGTGTTATGTGCCAGTGTTGTTTCTATATGCCTGAACAGCGCGAGCTTGTACAAAGCATTTTTCTTTCTTATTTTTTCTTTTTTCTTTTTTCTTTTCTTCTCGGTGTTAATCTGCTCAAGCAGGCGGATGACACCACTGTTATCATTATCATATCTTGTAGCGCTTTTTTGTACTTTCTTCACCATGTATGCTCACTCCTGCCAAAGGCCTTCTGCGAAGGCTGGCAGTACCTCTGAAATAAATAAATAAATATAGTTGTTTGGATATCTGCATTTCTCTATAATAGGGAATTCTTTTGCGTTCATAATGGTGTTAAATCAGAGAGGTACAAACAAACGAGAGGTATACCGCAATGAGCTATTCTTTCTCCTGTGCTCATTAATATTCTGTTGAGCTCAAGTCCTCTCCATCGACATGTAAACACTTACGTCTATGCGGACGACATTGCGTTTTTTGCGGCTGCGCCGGATATACATTCCCTGCATGGTCTGTTGCAGTCATATCTGAGTACACTTGAGCACTGGCTGAGCAGCTTACAGCTGAAGTTAAATGTTAGCAAGTGCGACATCCTTGTTTTCCCTGTATAGAATTCTGTAGTGGTCTCTCTCACTTGACAGTTACAACCAATACCGCAGGTTCAATCCCTAAAATACCTAGGGGTCATTTATGACGAGAAACTCACCTGGCGACCCCACATTGACCATGTCGCGGTGAAAGGGGCTCGTGCCGTGGGCATGTTACGTAGACTACGTAGTCACTGGTACGGCATGCGAAGAGATGCGCTATTAATGATTTACAAAATGTATGTCAGACCAATTTTAGAATTTGGATCTGTGTTGTCTTCAGGGTCGGCTACATACAAACTTCGTCCTCTCGCCCTTTTGGAGAGGGAAGCACTTAGGATGTGCCTCGGCCTCCCAAAATTTGTGGCAACCAATGTGATGTACCTTGAAGCCTGCATTCCCCCTCTCTTACCTCGTCTTCAATTTTGAACTGTGCAGACTTACCTAAGAATCTACGAATCTCATTTCCACCATTCACAAAGCATTTTCTGTTGCCAGCCGACCTCCTTTTTTTAGTGCCCCCTGGTCTCGTTTTCATACCCCACAGGTAGTGTTTGTGCGAAGATTACTTGAGCCTTTAGATGTGAAAATTTATGACATCCTTCCTGCGCTATGCAGAGGGCCCTCTGTCCACATTGTTTTCGACGATATTTTCCGCCAAAATGCAAAGCTTTTGCCACCCTGTATTCTAAATGGTCTACTAGACGATCATCTAAGGACCCTACCTACAAAAATTGCAATAGGAACCGACGCATCGCAGTGCAATGAAAAGGCAGGTGTGGGAATATTCTGTTCGCATTTAGACTGGTCCTTTCCCTGCGCATTCCAGGTTTCACCCCTATTTTTCAAGCAGAGTTTCTGGCAGTAGTACTTGCCCTGCGCAAGCTACACCCCTCTATTACCGGAGTGGCAGTAATTACCGATTCTTTATCTCTGTGTTCATCCAATTTTCAGCACATTTTCACATTCTTGTCCCTGCTTCCTCCGCATTTGAGTCTTGTTCATTTAGTATGGGTTCCCGGTCACTGCAGTGTGACAGTTAATGAGATTGCTGATACGCTCGCAAGGCTTCCCTAAGCTGCCCCGTGTTGCCTATCATCCCGGCTGCAGCCTATATTTCAGCATCTAGGTTTCGGCGACGTGCGTTTTTAAGCACGCAAGACACAACACTTTTAACATCGGCGGATTATCAGCACCTCAGATATTCTTGGAACAGGCAAGTTCGTCGATCTGGGCAGCTTGAAGTATCTCTGTCGAGGCTGCGCTGCCGTATCCCTCCTCTAAATTTCTATTCACACTGGTTGGGTTTGGCGCTCTCTCCCCTTTGTGCATTTTGCCGTGAGCCTGAATCTATTGTGCATTTTTTGCTCTATTGTCGCCGATACACCTGAGAAGAAGGTTGCTGGAGGAGCCCTTGCGGCCCCTTGGCCTTAGTTTAAGCAGCCCGCTCTTGCTATCATTTGGTGCCACCACATTTGGTTTCAGCCACAGATCTGTTTGCTCCGCTTTCCTAAATTTCCTGCTAGAATCTCACCGACTGCCATGCTAAGGGTTAAAAAAATTTTCTTTCCTCTCTCTTATTACATTTTGACTTAATAATTCTGTTCCAGTCCCTTTATTTATTTATTATTATTATTATTATTATTATTATTATTATTATTATTATTATTATTATTATTATTATTATTATTATTATTATTATTATGATTAATATTATATTATTATTATTATTATTATCATTATTATTATTATTATTAATTTTGACATCAAAACTTTCATCCCTTTTCTCATCATGAGGAAGAATCCTCCGTTGTTGCTTTTCCGCGTGCTTTTCATTTTAATTACCATAATACAGGTGAATAGTCACCCGATTCTTGGCCGATCCCCCAGTGTGGGTATGTGCCATCTTTTGATAGGCTAACAACAACAACAGATGCCATTTCAACATCTGACTCACAAGCGTCAGAGAGGCGGACTGGGTGAGAGACATTTACACCCACAGGCGTGGAGGCAGAAGAGGTGGCTGGTTGAATGTTGTCAACAGTTACATAGGAGGTAGAACCGGTATACGAGGTTAGGTTACCTAACGCCGATGAAGCAGCCTGCGCGGAAATTAATTGAGGTAATTCATCACTGAACATACTGATCATGCGGTCAAGTACACTAGCAACAGCCTTCTCCACCGCAGCGACATCCGACTTTGTTAAGCTTGTCTCCACGTCGGCAGCGGTCGTGCGGACAACATTTGCGTACAAGTTCTATCGTCTGTCAAGAAAGGCATAAGCATCCGCGCGCGAACGCCGTTCGCGCTGAATAATGTCCAAGACAGACTGTTCATCGGCACGCTTCGGGCAGGTGGGATCGTCAGCTGCGTGATCAGAGTGGCAAAGGCATTAGCTAAACGACTCACAAGTGCAGACGTCTGAAGCATGATCACCGCCGCAAAAGCGGCAGCGTGTTGCCGACTTGCAAGATTTGCCACTGTGACCAAAACGCCAGCACTTGTTACACTGTAATGGTCGGGGCTGCAGTGGGTCAACACGGTATACAATGGGCCAGACTTTGATATCACATTGGCAAGAGGATCCCGCAAAAGTCGCTATAACAGACTCAGTTGGAATACGAGAGCCTCCAGCCTCCCTGTTGCAGCGGTAAGCTGAGAGGATGCCAACAGCGGCATCATGGAAATCTCCAAGAATTTCTTCTGGCGTAGCGGAAGGATCCACACCGCGGATTATTCCTTTTACGCAGGCAAGTTCCTCAGGAATAAGCGCTTTCACCGGGAGTGAGACGAAAGAAGTGCACTGCTGCAAGTCTGCAACGCAATCCAAATCAGGTGGTCTGCACAAAATTCCTCTTTTGCCAAATGGTCGAACCTCCGAAATCTCAAGATAGTGGCTGGTCGCAGCCTTCAGCTGCTGATGGATTATACGCGAGTTTCTGATCTTAATGAAACCATCTCCTACAGGGACCAGCGCCACAGGGATAAGCTTGACACCGCTGTTGGAAAAAGATTTTAGCGGCATGTTTTCAGCCAACACTCTGGCGAACGAGGTTACCAGACCTGCGCCCGGGGAAGACATAGCCATTGCCCTAAGCCTAAAGAGGTATGACGCCCACATCAAAAAGGGGAAAAACCTGGCCAAATCCCCCACTCGCGGAAAGGCCTCACCAGGAGTTGACGACAGGCCAGAAGATGCAGAGGCAGTCAGAAGATCAGCAGCGCCAAGACAC
>JARKHS020030016.1:20000-118923 GCA_030143305.2 Amblyomma americanum
TTCGTTTTCATTCTTCCTGTCAACAGCAGAAAATAAAGCCAGTTGTATAGTAGCGTTCGTGTTTGTGGTGTCTTCCTCCCGTGCTCGTCTCTTTCGTGCTACGTTTTATTGAAGGGACACTCGAGAGAGCTTACAATACATTAAAAGCTTTGCACCTAAAGTGCGTTAACACAGGAGAGAGAGAGAGAGAGAAACAAAACGCAATTTGTTCACCGGGCACATCGACAGCCCGGCGACCTGAGGAACACGACGGAGCCGTCGCACAGGTTGGCGCACGCTACCTCGCTGGTCCTTGACTGGGCTAGTGGTGTTGTCCCGAGAATCGAGCGGGCGCGCTTCTCTAAAGGTTGAACGGCTGCTCGGGCTGACAGACAACGGTTAAAGCCCCTTATTAATGTGAAAGCATTATTATGCTATGTCGAGAAGGTCGTGTCCGCAAAACGTGTCCGCAAAACGTGTCTGAACCAGTTGTGAGGACCCGCCGCGGTGGCTCAGTGGTTAGGGCGCTCGACTACTGATCCGGAGTTCTCGGGTTTGAACACGACCGCGGCGGCTGCGTTTTTATGGAGGAAAAACGCTAAGGCGCCCGTGTGCTGTGCGATGTCAGTGCACGTTAAAGATCCCCAGGTGGTCGAAATTATTCCGGAGCCCTCCACTACGGCACCTCTTTCTTCCCTTCTTCTTTCACTCCCTCCTTTATCCCTTCCCTTACGGCGCGGTTCAGGTGTCCAACGAGATATGAGACAGATACTGCGCTATTTCCTTTCCCGAAAAACCTATTATTATTATTATTATTATTATTATTATTATTATTATTATTATTATTATTATTATTATTATTATTATTATTATTATGAGGAACTTAGAAGAGGTAGCGCTAAACGAACGGTTGTAATCGAAAGAGGTGATATGAGGCTGATGTCGAAAAAAGAATTACGTCGATAAGTTTATGAGGTAAATAATTAGAGTGAAAAATGCCCAAATGGTGGGCGGAGCCAGGGCACCATGCGGCGCCAAATTAGAAAAACCGGAAGCGTGGGCGTAGCCAACGCGTGGCGCCAAATTTGAAAACGGAGCGTGGCGCCAAGTTTGAAAACTCAAAATGGGCAATTGATGGAACTTGATTAACTAAGACAACTAATTGCGGTAATTGGGAAATTGGATGAATCTACATCAGTGCTTAATCGAGCAAATGTGATGAGAGGGACAAGTGAAGCAAAGAGGCAAACAGGAGCAAGGAGAAACGAGGAGGCGTCAATGCTTTCGCATTCTTCGAATGCGGGTAACCGCAGTGACTTCAAACGTTTGTTATAGGTGCGATCCGCGTCTGTTCGTTCTTCGCGCCAAGGCAGGCGCGCACACACACCCAGTATCAACAGTACAATGTCCTTCTCCTTCTCGCGCCAGGCGCGCGACCCCATTGGTCGAGCCCGAAAACCAGATTCGAGAGCATTCCAGGGCCTTCTCGCGATGCGAAGCCGCAGGCGCGAGCGCGAAGGGGAGACGCATCACTTAGCGTGGTCAAGGCTACGCCCTCTCCATTGACAATGAGTAGAAATAGCTCAGACGTTCCAGAACAATCGACGGCTCGCGCTGCCATGTTCCCTTTGCCTCCGCGCCGCCGAGAAAAGTGGAAAGGGCAGCAGCACGCACAATGTTACGCGCTCTCGGAGTTCCTTCTCCGCTGTTTTAATTTTATTTAGGGTGTGCGCGGGCGTGATGGCTTCCGCCCTCTGCCGGTTCTTTTTTTTCCTAATATGCGCCGAATTTTGTGACAAGTGTTCTGGTCCTCCATCGCCCGCAGCTACCCATGCAGGTAGCACTAACTGATATAAGACATCTTCAAGGTAACTGTCCGAGACGAAGCAAACGGCTAGGAAACGTTCAAGCAAAATCCGCTTTCAGGTGGTTAACGTCTTAAGTCATATAGCTCATCTAACATTTGGGTCAAAAGCCGTTTCTGAATCCGTCTTCTAGGTTAGGGCGCTCGACTACTGATCCGGAGTTCCCGGGTTCGAACCCGACCGCGGCGGCTGCGTTTTTATGGAGGAAAAACGGTAAGGCGCCCGTGTGCTTGTGCAATGTCAGTGCACGTTAAAGATCCCCAGGTGGTCGAAATTATTCCGGAGCCTTCCACTACGGCACCTATTCTTCCTTTCTTCTAACACCGCAGCGGTGGCCAAGTGGTTGAGCATCCGCCTCGTATGCGGGAGGTGCGGGGTTCGACCCCCAGTGCCGCCGGGTACCCACCGGTGATACAATGGGTACAAGCTTTCCCCTGGTCTGGTGCTCGGCTTATTTAGGGTGAAATGCTTGGGAAATGGGTCTTTGACCCCACCTTGAGAAAAAGAAAAAATACCTTGTGACATGGCGCTCTTTGGCCATAGCTGCCCTTGCGCCATAAAAATCCATAATCATCATCATCATCTTCCTTTCTTCTTTCACTCCCTTCCTTATCCCTTAACTTACGGCGCGGTTCAGGTGTCCAACGATATATGAGACAGATACTGCGCCATTTCCTTTCCCCAAAAACCAATTATTATTATTAATCCGTCTTCTAGCGTAGTCAAGAAACTTCTAAAAGTGGTCTGCTGAACACCTCTCCCAAACGTCGCAAAAAAAAAAAACGTCTAGGAATGAGCAGCAGGATGACCTTTTTTATACGAATGCAGGTAGTTTATAAGATCTTGGACATACGATTTGTAGCCCCCATTTTTTTCTCGTGAATTTTGTTTGTTTTGTTTACCAAAAGAGGGGCTAGACCAATGTGGGCCTACATTAAGCTTGCACTGTGCACAGCACAACAACGCTGCAGCGCGTTGCAAACAAGATCCTGGCGTCAACAGTTGCTATAGCAACTTTATTTACGCGTAATATATTACGCGTAAATAAAGGGAAGAATATAAAAACAACGCTTATTGTTACGATGAATAAAATATCTTAGCAAAAAACAACGGCACAAGCAGCATCTGAGAAAGCTGAATAAATGGGGTAGCTGAGTAAAAATAGCGTGCCTGGAATAAGTCATATCACCAGTACCTGATGCAAACGAATAATGCATATCAGAAATAAAATAGCATCAAGACACAAGTGGCTAACACCCCATTAAAAATCTTCTGAGACACGCCATTTTACTTAGTCGCAGTGACGCGCACATGTATGGCCGCGCTTATGTCGCGATACATTCGTTAGATGGTGGTCAGACCAAGAAAAAAATAACAATGGCCCTGACCGCATCGCCCATTGCTCAGCGACCTAAACGAATTCAAAATAAATAATGAGGCACAAGCAGATCGTGAACTTTCGCCCTCCTTGCACATATTGCGTGGCATATCGATTCCTATCTCATCCCGCAGTAGATTCTGTTAGCAGCAAAGTTATTGACCAATGCGCTTAAGCTCAAAAACAGACCAGTTAAGGGCAACGCGCGCTAGGAAATGTGTCGATATTGTTTTAACCCAGATGTTGAATGCGCCATCTGCTTGGCGTCCACATGGCGGCTTCGACTCTGAGAAATAAAAAGTAATGGTGCTTTAAGTACAGCTCCAGTCCAGTGTAAATAATATGTGCGCGAATCCTTCGCCTGTCCGGATTTGATTCACCGTGCTTATGTAGTCTCCTCGCCTTCGAAGGCGAGAAGAGTACATAAGAACGGTGAATTAATTATCTTAGCAAAAGGGAAAGCAGATTCTCTTTGCTAACTTGACAAAAGAGGCGAATCAAGTCGTACCCATGCCTGCGAACAAGATAACAGGAGTACTGTGACGATATTGGGGCATAAAGGCTTAGTTATGTTGTCATTTAAAACAAGCACTGCTCGTAACTCTGGAGAACGGGATTGTGGGGGGATTTGGTGCGTATAAAGACGCAGAGGCAGAGGGGGACGCAGAGCGAGTAGGAGGAAATGCAATTCCTGAGTCCTAATCCAGGACACATGTGCGAGATGGGTCGAATGACACACTTATCGCCGCGCACCCCAACTGGTACAGGACAGTGACAACAGGCAGCTGGACGGGCAGTGGCAGGTAAGTCCATATGACACCCGCAAGAGCAGAGGGACCTCGAGGCCCACATCCGGTGGTGCATGCAGCAGTTGGCTGGCCACCTCATCTGCTTCAGCGACACCAGCCCCCGAAGATATTATAGAGTCGTTGCGGCCAATACAGGAAGCACGATCCACCATTCACCGCCACCAACTTCGCCCAGGTAGCAGCAAAGCACAGAGACACCCTAAGCCCAGATGAGATGCTGCAGCTGCAGCAGTTCCAGAGAAGGATATGTGAGGTGGCCTTAGAGGCGGCCACAGTTCTCCGAGGTCAGACGGAAGCACTGGTGAATGGTATTCACTCTGAGGCACGCGGACGCAACACGGTGGAAACGCCACGGGAGCAGGGGAAGATCACTGAGGAACCAATATGGGGAACCTGCGCTGCCAAGGCGGCACTGCAATTGTTCCAATCGGTGACTCAAAACTGCTTTTGTCAGCCGCTTGGGCCGCTGCAAACGCGAGACCACATTCAGCGCGATTAGATACCCGCGTTTGGCTGACAGCATTCATTGCCTAGCTTCTCTCGGCGGAGCCCAGATAGCCGATGCACGGCACGTGCGCCTTCGACACAGCGCGGAGACTCACGCCAATAAGCGCCTGAAGGTGGCGCGGAAAAGTAATAAGTGTGCTACCCAAAACTGCTTGCTCTTCTCGCTAGGCAGTGTGTTATGGCGCTGCAATCGGCACCGCAAACTTCAGCGCAAGTTCCCCATACACAGCGATGGTGCGAAGAGGTGTGGGTGCTCGATGGTCGCTGCACGCCAGGAGGTCGGAGAGCGACAAAGAGTCCGTTGGATACCACCGCGCAGTGGTGGCGCTTAAGGAAGAATGCGCGATATCCACCGTGAAGGAAGGAAACTGCACCAAGGACAAATGAACAAAAGGTGTAACCGTGCTATAGTGTTTAGTCAGCGACGCGGATAGAGCTGCAGGCACGCCAAGGTTCGCGTGATCGAACACCGCTGCAGGACGAGTACCGGGCGACGATGGGAGGTCCACAAGGTACTCGCGCAGAGGTGTAGCGCGAAGAGCAGGGCGAGCCCGCGAGGGCACAAGCAATGACCGCCGTGCAGCGGAGAACCCAGACGAGCAACGAGGGATCCCCTGCTGAAACACGACAGAGTTGCGGTAAGGCTTACGTGCGGACACAGGTGCCCCCAAGGTTAGCGTCACGATGAGGAACCTTCGCATCATATAAATCAGTCTTGGTGCAGGAATTCTGAAGAGAGCGTGAGCCGTTTCAGGCGTGCATCGTGGAGGCCGCATAGATGGCGGGGCCGCCGCCGCCGCCCGCCAGCGTCGGAACAGGCAACTGCATGCCCACTGAGAAGAACACCTAGCCGAAACAGCCCGTCAGAATTCTCATGCTCTGAGTCTGTTAGGAGGGCAATGGCGTCAGAAAATGTAAAGCTACTGTAATAGGATACAACTTCAAAAAAAAAAAACCGGCTGCTAACACTGGGCTACGGCCCACGGCGTCGTGTATTACTCCTCTGGCCGATCACAACAGTGAAAGAAATAGGATTTTTGATGTTTGACTACATTAAAAAAGCTAGGCATAAATATTTTAGGGCTTACATATTTTCCCATGTGATTAGCTCTTTCTTTAGATGACAAGAAAAGTTCATGCTTCGCTTTTCCGTCTTTGTTCTTTTGTAGAGCAGGCTTTCCTAAATGCCGGAAAGAAATTCACTTTGATATCCAGCACTAAATAGGCGAGTCACTTGGTCATCGAAGCTTTGACTCAGAAGGTGCGGCCAAGGTTTTTTGAGAGCTGCCTGAAGATTAGTGCTAGCTACAGCTCATTTTATCAGCTTAGAATGAGCGCTGTCGAAAGGTAGTTCACTTTTCTTGGACCTGGGTAGTACATTCAGCACACTTGCTATTGAGAGAACTTGACGATGAGATCTAAAAACTCTATCGCGTTGTCAACAGGAAACTCACAGGTGAACTTGAGTCCACCTGGTAATGTGCTGTAGATGCGTAGTATTTCAATAGCGGTAGCCACCATGCCGTCAGGTTGCACCTCTTGTAGGAAGGCAAAGTCTACGCAGCGGTACACCTTGCTCACGTGTCGGCTAATAAGATCTCTTGATTTATTTGGTCCATCGCTGACAGGTATATCTCGCCCAGCACTGGAGCAACTGACCTAGACAACCTAAGACTTTGCACAATTTTTAAAAATAGGCTTTTTGAGTTAGAAGCGCGCTTTTTTCGGCACAACATTGTCAGCGGTGTAGTACATCGATATACAGCTGAGACGTGCTATCTCGCAGGGTGGTTAACTAATATTGAATAGTGTTCCTTTTAACCATTACTGTAACCCTCTTAAATCATGGGGGGGGGGGGGGGAGCGTGCGGCCCACCGTAGGTAAAATTATTATCAGTTTGTAGAATTTCGTAAACGCGGTTTCCTTTGGCGCTTTGGCCCAACAAATTTTGGCTATATAGACGAGTTACGTGCACTGAAAGGTTGCTTTGCCTGGAAGCTTCTCGAAAGCACATGTATTTTGGCACGATATGGCCACAATTTGTTGGGCGACAGGGCAGAGTGTAACAGCGTTTTCGAAATTTTAAAAATTGATATGGATTGCACTTACGGTGGGCGACACGCCTCTCATTAATTACGGAGCCTAACAGTAATGGTGAAAAAGTTAACTATTCTATATTAGTTATCCAGCCTTCTAGTTAGCACGCCTTAGCGGTATTATGATGTATATTACACCACTGACAATCCTATGCCGGAAAAAACACTCTTGTAGCTCAAAAAACCTATTTTTAAAAATTGTGCAAAGTCTTAGGTAAAACACTCTGTATATTAATTGGCATAGAGAACGTACGGTTTCCTAAACAAAGCTGAAGACACCGCATGAAAACTAGCCGATATCATTGTGCACTTATTTCAGATCAGTGTTGATTGAATATGGAACCTTAAGTTTTTTTAACCTTTGTTATTCATGACGTAGCCTAATTTGAGGTTATATTGGAAAAGCAACATTTAGAAGCGAAAGGCTGAAATACGTGTATGACCACACAGTTCTTGACCATCATGTATTAAGTGTTATCCACGCTAACGATCGACCTCCGGCATCAGGGCTCTTGCCGGTTTAGAATAGCCTCTGTGGTGTTTGCTGACTGTTTCGGTAGTCTACGAGGCAGGCAGGTCTCGCTTGCACTCGAATTACTGCTTAGGAGACTGGCAGTTTACGCGATGAAATAATTCTTATAGATGAAAAAAAAATAATTTGGTGAATATTTTTTTTTGCGCAATCTGTGATTTCGATGTTAATGAAATATCGAGCAAAAAATGGGGAATTTTATGCCCTGTAAAAGAAGGACCGCTTGTTCTAAACCCGAATACCCCTAAATGGGAACAAATAGAGAGTGAGCTGTTTTCTAGCGCTCTTCGTTTTTGTAAAAGGGAATGCAGTAGAGGACAGCTTACTCCCCCTTTTTTTGCTTCTTAATGTTCAGGGTGTAGTAAATTGTCTTTAGCTGCAAAAAACGGTCCCGCAAAAAACTCGATTTGCGGGAATTTTCGCTGAATAAGCCGATTTGCACCCGACATTGAACTGAAAAAAATATCGCCCGGTTAAAACCCCCCTAAATCCTGAAGAAATAAGACCAGAAAACGAAGGGTTCTATTTACATACTGTGGCCTAAAAGTATGCATTGCTGTGTCTGTAACACACAATGACTGTGCATGAAGGCTTGCCGTATGAAGAAGCCGCGAAAACTGGAATTTATTTCCGCCTACAGCTCTCTAAAGGTATGCGGGCCTGTTTTGAGCTTTGTTTTCGCCGTGGTACAGGAGACGAAGGTGCATGTTGTCCAGTACCTTAAGAAAAAAAAAAAACTTGGCAGACGCTTAAGCTCCGTCTTAAGAATGAGATGCCCGCTCTGTGTACCATCCACACGACGGTCTCACTCCTCCGTGCGCAATGGAACGTTCTACTCCGCTTCCTGATGGACAAACGATGACGTCAAACTACCTCACAGCGCTCCTGGTGGCCTGCGCGAGAAATGGAAAGCTTCCGTTCTTCCAAGCTGCGCTAGGCCTCCGCCGCTGGCGCTCCTGATATTTTTCGTGCACTAACGACGAAGACGGCGGCTTTCCACCGCTTTAGCGTTAATAAACCAGTCTGCGATCGACATCATGAGCTATTACAGAGAACGTTAACTGGTCGAAAAAGATACACATCACTCTTCTATCTGCTATGCACCCGTTTCAAGTTCAAGCCAGTGGGGTGAAACTTCGCATACCTCCCAGCGGCCACAGATTATAGACGGTAGCGTCATTTCCTCCTTCAGTTAAGTTCATAGCGTTTGGTGTACGAGTTATCTCCATGACAATGGACGATCGAAGCACGCGGGCGCGGGGGGTTTTCGCATGACATCTGCTTCCCGCGCGGACTGGTCCAGAATTGGGCCCGCTAGGGGAGGTGGGTGGATGTATCGTCGTCCGTTTGCTGCGCGCGGCCGCGCGCCACATTTTACACCCTTTCTTTGCGGTTGTGGCGTGTTAAAATTTGTTGCCCTGCTGGTCACAATGTTAACTGCAGCGCTGGGCCAATGTATGGAGAACGGAGAACATTTTTCATGGCTTTATTGACATATATCTCCTTCCACTTACTTTCAGTCAAAAAGAGATATTTCTCGAAATACATGTCAGCATGCTGCTTACGATCATATTTGTCGCCCAGCCGGACATTCCTAGAATTAGTTGACAGCTTTGGCCCTCCGACAAAACACATTTTCTCCGAATTAGTGGCCGGAGGAACGCAGACTCCGACGAGAGCGCACCGCGCCTGAAAAAAAGAAGGAGAAACCAGTTAACACACCCGGACATGAGAAGCCTCACGCGACTAGGAAAAAAGAAACGGACCGAAGGGAAGAAAGAGAGACGAGGGGACACCGAGTGGGCGTTGCGGCGGCAGCTCAGTTCGCACAGACGCAGTCTTCTTTGAGTGCGTGGTATGAAATCCTTCTAAATTTTCTTAAAGCGACCTCAATAGATCAGTTTTCCAACATGCAATGAGGTTCTGCTAACATGCACTACATATCTACGTTACAGCATTCATACAGATAATGTGTGCCGATGCACCAGAGGTGTCAAGTTTATCTCAAATGGCGCGACTGACTTTCAGTACATCATTTCGTGCAGCATGCATGCAATACATGAGCAATCATTCCTGCATAATTTTCACGCAATACAGAAGGATCAGTCTGTGCACAGTGAATGCACACAATTTAATGCATGCATAATGTAGTAATCACGATGGAAAGAAACGCGAACAGCGCGGCGCCTACGCGCTCCACTGTTCTAATTTCTTTTTATCGCGCTTTTACCCAGTGGTGGTAAGAACACGACGTTACATTCGTCCTAGAATACATCACAGACAACTCTAGCATCGTTTTGCTGCCATCGAATTAAAATCCTGATTGAAAGAAATCGGAAGAGCGCACTTCCTATAGGCTGAGCTCTGTTCGCGTTTCTTTCCATCGCGATAGTGCCTTACAATCATAGACAATTGCGAAAAATTGTTTAGTATTTACGCAAACGCGTAAAAGCAACCCACTATAACGCTTAGAAGAGCCAGTAGTTGCCGGGCTAGTTGGTACTTTTGCATGGTGGTGGAACAGCGCAAGGGACGATGCACAGGAAGAAACAACGCCCGTGTGTGTATTTCTTTGTTTCTTCTTGTGCATCGTCCCTTGCGCTGTTCCACCACCATACACTATCACGCAATAGCCTTCACTCTCCATACTGCTATATGCGACACCAATAAAATACAGTTGCATAATCCGCTTTCATAATTTTACCACTGTTGCGGACAAAATCCAATGCCTGCTTCGTCAACAGTAGTGACTAAATAATTGTTCATGGTCCACGGCGCCGAAATGAGCGGTGGCTCCCGAGAAAGCGAGCGCAGGTAGCGGTTGAGCTGGATGGTTTCCCATGTGCACATTTGGTTTATGGGGGTTTAACGTTCCAAAGTGACTCTGGCTATGAGGGACGCCGTGGTGAAGGGCTCCGGAAATTTCTACCACCTGGGGTTCTTTTACGTACTCTGACATCGTAGAGTACACGCGCGTCTAGAATTTCGCCTCCATCGAAATTCGACCACCACGGCCGGGATCGAACACGCGTCTTTCTGATCAGCGCCGAGCGCCACAAGCACTGAGCCACCGCGGCGGCACATGTGCACATTTAAAAATAGGTTTGTTGGAATATCGTCTGTAAATCGATTCCAGAACAGCATGTACCTCCCAAAAAAATTCAGATCGCGCAAGGTTTGTTCATATTTCGTAGAGGACAGAAAAAAAAGCAATCAGTTTGTTACCTGTACGACTCCAGAAATCGTCCTCTACGAAATGCACCCTACATACCTTTATTTCGGTCTTTCCAATCATTCAGTCTTTCAGACCCATTCAGTCTTCAAACGTTCGTCGCTTGGAAACGAATGGGAACTAATCTGGTTGCTGAAAGATCTCTGTGTGTGCCCTGTGGCACACAGCAAATTCGCTAACTTCGATACTTTTTCTTTTCTCCAATGCATGAAATCGAAGCACAAAGGGGTCGTTTCGAAGGCCACGCCGCCCATTCGCACAAAGTCATGCGCACTCTATAATAGGGTGCCTCGATGCGCCCGCCCCCCTTCGCCGCTCCGTGGAGGGTGGGGGACAACCTCGGAAAGGGTCAGTGCTGCCTCGGCGAAGGCGCGCGCCATGTTCGTGCCCACTCCCGCCTGCGTTAGTTGCACGTGCGGCGGCCAGTTTCCCGTCGATCGCAATTTTTCTTGGCCGCAAGACGGGGAAGACATGCCGGGGTGTTGCGTGCACGAATCACTCCCGAACTGGCTGGAGAATGTTTGCATTTCCGAAAGATCCTTAAAACAAGGTTTCTGTGGACTGTAAAGGTGAAACGCGACAGCTGGCAGCCGGCCAGCACTTCACGCCTATGCAGTGTTTCGTTTATTTGCTAAGCGTACTAGTTACGTGTACTGCTTTAAATTAATGCTCAACATGTGTGCTAAAAACGGCGTTAGAGTTTTTTTAGACATTCATTTCTATTTCGCGCATGGTACAGGGTACGATCGTTTATGCCAGCATATACCGCGGAATCGTGCATTGTGTTTAAAATGCTTAGCCAACGTACACTTCAGGACGCGCAGTTGCGGTCATGAATCGCATATTAAGTTTAAAGAGACAAAGTAGCAAGGAATAAGGGACCTTGATCTGAACAGAACACATGAAATACATGCGTGGGCTGCAGTGGCACCTGGACCTTTATACTCTAGCTCTCTGCCGCTCCTAATCTGTTTGCCTAAAGCTGAAAATGTCTCGTAACGGATTTAAAATGGACACGAAAGCGAACCCATCAGGAATCGTTACGCGGTCGTTTTTATCTAAGGTTCTGGAAAAAAAAGGCTACGCGGCAAATTATTCATGTTTAATAATCCATTGGTTGAGTACCAGTATAATGGCATCCAAATATTTCGAGCTGTTGATTTTTACTTCCTGTATGGTGATTAGTAGTACTGTTTCGAGACCAGTGATTGTTTTATACACCATTTGCAAAATTCCGACAGCCAACCTTCCTGTACAGAAATGTCCCTTCACCATGGCGGCCCGGCCTAGAAGTTGGGTGCAGCTGCATATTCTAAGATTTTAGGCCTCATACCACTTTGCTCGCGAAACTAAAACATGTACGTGCTGTCCTAGAGTTTGATAAAAAAAGTAGCTAAAGCTCGTGCCGAAGCTTTCTGAAGCACATGCTTCCTCAGGACATTTCACAAAGATAAAAGTGGGACTTGCATTGCAGTTTTTCAGAGAGACCCCCCGCTGTATTCCGGTACTTGGTGCATAAAAAAAAAATCTGAAGCAAGGAGCCGAAACTAGAGCATGGCTTTTAGAACTTGTATCGAAGTGGTATACTCTGACACATCCGGAACGGCGACAACCTACATTACCCCAGTGCTGAAGTAATGAGTATGCTAAAGTCATACCAGGAACTTTTCAAGGGTATCACGGAATGCACCGAAAGCTTCTTACTGTACAATCTCCTTTACAGGCTGTTGTAACATACATGTGAGGGCTTGCCAAGTACACAATGCAACCATTCAGAGGCTTATCTCCACCTATGCCGGAATGAGGTTATGCATTCACTGGCGTCAGCTTGAAAAAAAAAAAGAAGTTAACAGCCACGGAATCGAAACGTATGCTTAAGGGGACCCAGAAAAGGGGTCTGAATAAAGGTACGATATGTATAGGATGTTAAAAGACGACGGTGCATAATTATCCCCCAGCAAGAATTATTTTCATGCTTTTTGTGGAAGCTGAGTTATATGCAGACACAATTTAATCTTCCGCGTCTTCGCGCCTTTCCCTTGGTTATTGATTGGTGACGTCATTAGTATATCGAATTGGGGATTGATTGATGAGGTCACTGATTGTGTGGCGTCATAATTAACCAGTCACGTGACTATGTTTAATCGCTTATAACTCAATAAATAATGAGGTCACCACAAAACAAATGACATATCTGGAATCCTCTCGATGAGTAAAACACGTTAGACACCGATGTTAACTAATGAAGTTAATATTTAGTTATGGTTAGCCATGAATTTAATTGCTTATAATTAACCGATGACGTCATGATCTAACTAATGTCATATTAGTAACGGGTCGATGAGTAGAACATGTTAGACATCATTGTCACCTAATTAGGTTAATAATTAATTATGGTTAGGCTTAACATGGCGGCCGTGACGTCAGCATTCGGCAGCTCACAAGGCGATATAGGCGCCCACACGCCGTGAGGTATAGAAAACTAGCCTAATCACATGGTAATACATCGCATGGACGATAGATTGCGCTACCAAACTGGTAACGCTTGTTCAACGTCTTCCAGACGGTTGCGGCATAATTTTTATCGATACTATTCTTTTTGTGCTATCTCCGTGATTTCCACATAAGTGGCTTCCTGTAAAGAAAAAATAAAGTCAGTTAACGTGACGCGAACTTTTTCCTAAAGTTCAGTAGGCTGGAATTGCTCGTTTGATTGGGAGTTGTTAACGGCTGCGCTTCCAGCAAACTTCTTGCAGGTTAAGAAATTGATTTTCAACGCCGTTCCGCTGCAGTGACTCAATAGTTAAGGCACTCAATTACTAAACCGGAGTACCAGGGTTCGAACCCGACTGCGGCGGCAATGTTTCAATGGAGGCAAAACGCAAAATGGGGCTGTGTGCTGTGCGATGTCAGCGAACGATAAATATTCCTAGGTGGTCGAAATTATTCTGAAGCCCTTCACTGCGGCACTTTTTCTGTCCCTTCTGTACCGCTTCGCCCGCGGTGCTGTTGAGATATCTTCCTAAAAGAGAGTGAGAATTACTCCGCCTTTCGAATTCCCGTAGCCAGAATTATTAATTTTAAGGCATGATAAAATGTTGACTTTAAATAAACAGGTTTCACAAAATACGGTATAATATTGGATGTTGGAAATACATTCCAAATATCGCACTCTAGCATCGTTTGTGTGTGCTCCCGAAGAATATCTGCCTTATAATAGGCAGGCACAGAGGTCACTGATTTCGCCACAAGTATGCCATTTCATCATTTGAGTCATACGCCTTCTATCTATAGTGATACGTATCACTCTGTGAGCAAAGCACCTCACTTTCAAGGAAGCGCGTTCGTCCCCAGTGATCGCTCCCAAAGCGCGATGGATAGGGTGGGCACAAATATATGTCGGATGCCGTAGCAGACGACGCGGTTGTCCCCACCATCCACAGAGCAGCGGAGGCGCGCGCGCATCGAAACACCCTCTGCTCCCTCTGTCGGCAGCAACCACCACCACTGCCGGTCTCGAGGGGAAGGGGCACTCGTTCGTCTCTTTTCAGCCGCACGGTGGCGGCAGCGTCTACGCAACTTGCTAATGCCTTGCTCGTTTTTAGTGTTAGCGCCAGATTATTTCGGTAGAGATATGGTTCATTCAGGTATTCGGAATGAGCGGCAGAGCGATTGTCAAGCGGCCCTGTGCTTAGCGTTACGAAGTTTGAATTCAGAGGCGGATCAGTTAGCCCCGCTGAAAGACTTCACGAGCTGTGGTTTTTTGCAGCTTATGTTTATGCATTGTCACGTACTGCGCAGGTGTTGAGAGAAGCGCTGCTGGAAGTGTTGGGCGCATTGACATTGTTGGCAGGGCAGGGCTCATAGGCTTGTTTCAGTGCGTGGACCATATTTGCAAATCTTTGCCTCCTACCGGTTAGCGTACAGAAAGATCAATAATGGCTAGGAGAAAAATTTTGGGGCCACTGTACAATCACTTTTGAGGCCCATGCGGACGCATCCTTGCGACTCTGCGCATCGGCTGCCAACGCTTTAGCCCGAGGTTCTCTCAACCAGGCGCCGGCGGCCTCCGATCTGGGGTTCTCACGGGAGCGCATGCATTCCTTCAGTGAACTGATGCAGGCCTGCAAAGCCGAGCGTCGGCTGCACCCCCACCCCGTCCCTCCCTCGACAATTATCATCAGACACTTTGGAGGCGGCTCCAAACACGCAACTTACCCTCCCCTTATATACGCTCGCGCTATCACCAAGTCCACACAAACCCCTCCTGTACCCTCTGCCACCACCCCAAAGCCACTCTCGATCATATCCTTTTCCTCTGCCCGGCGGATCCTCCCCCGCGGGGCCTGGAGCACGTTACCACTTGGGAGGCTTGGGAGACCCTACTGCGCTCCGAGGACCCGGCCAAGCAAGCCTTCGCCACAGGCCGGGCTGCCAGCGTCATGAGCCTCCGGGACATGAACGGTTGAGTGCAGTGGGGCCGTGCGGGGGCCCAAGGACCTGTGCGTCCTAAACTCCCCTGTATGTAATAAAGTTTACACCACCACCACCGCGTTAAATATCCCCAGGTGGACGAAATTAATCTGGAGCCCTCCACTACGGCACCTCTTTCTTGCTTTCTTCTTTCACTCCCTCCTTTATCCCTTCTCTAACGATGCGGTTCAGGTGTCCAACGATATATGCGACAGATACAGCGCCATTTCCTTTCTCCAGAAACCAATTATTAATTTCTTATTATTATTTCGATGGGCAACTAGGATTTCGATCCACAGTTCTCATTGGAGCGCAACGGTTATATCGCTCTCTCGCGGATTCAGAGAGCAGCTGCGGATCGCCAATTGGAATTCGTAATCAGTAACACACGCTTTTAGTGCTGGATTACAGACATATCTTAGGGTGCCTACCTAAGCCTCTGCTGTCCTCACTGAGATTAACTGCTTCAGTTTATTGCCAAGCAAGAGAAAGGATTGCTGGATACACTTATTACGAACTCTTAACTGCCTTTGTTTACTCTTATCTGGGCTCAATACCATTTCATTCTGACTGAGGCGGCTCACAAAGCGAGTCAGCGTCCCAAGTTCAATACAAGCACGCGCTCGGCGCCAGTAACATCGTTGTACTGTACGCTCCCTGTACGCTCCCGTTGCTACCTGTAGCCTCCCGCGATGCGTGGGTCGCGGTGCTGCTTTCGGAGATGGTCGTGAATGGCCGCACGCACGTCGCTCCAGCTGCTAGTGGCGGATCGCTGGCAGGTAGTTGGTGTGCAGCGTGTCGCGAGTGTCGTCACGCTTCTTCGTTGCCGGCGATGCCGCAGTGACCGGGCACCCACTGTGCATCGCACGGCACAACCTCTTTGCGCGTAGGCGCTCGATGCGCGACGCGACATTTCCAACGCACTAGTGGGGTACCCCGCCGCGGGGCCGCATTTCGATTGCAGGCGAAGCTGCAAAAGGCGTCCGTAAGCTGCATGGTGCAGTCGCACAGTCAGAGCATCCCCATGTGACCGAAATTGCCGGAGGCCGCCACGAAGGCGCTGCTTTCAGCTGTTGTCTCATGCACTCGAGCCGGATCCCTTTCATCAACTTCCGAACACGAAATGGTAGGAGGTCCAGCCCAGTGAATGAGCTGCGCATGTTGGGGCGGTGACAAGCTGAAATTGCAGTCTGCCAGGGCGGGGACTGCCTGGCACGACCGGCATGACAAAGATTCCAAATGCTAAAGCTTGCGGTGAAAGGGGCACTTGATCACAAAATTTCGCAATGCGCTGATTCCCCAGGCGTTTGCTTAAACATCGACAGATAGAGAAGCCTGGGAAGTTTCGCTGCGCAGCGAGGACCCCGCCATCGAGCAGCAAGCCACCCGCCTGGCGGCTGAGGCCGTGAATAAGCAATGCATCTTCACTTGTCCTTAGTCTGCGGAGCACCCCCTACCCGCGTCCCAGGCCTGCGTGCCCTGACCGGGGATTTGGGGGCTCCTTCAAAGTTTTCATTCATTCATTCATTCATTCATTCATTCATTCATTCATTCATTCATTCATTCATTCATTCATTCATTCATTCCTGCACGGTGCTGTGTAGGTGCCCACCGAGAAGTGACAAAGTTACAGCGCTTTCATTTCCTGGAAACATATTTTCATTTTCCGCTATCATGCCACCGCGGTGACTCAGTAGTTAGGGCGCTCGGCTGCTGACCCGTGAGACGCGGGTTTGACCCCGGCCGCGACGGTCGAATTTCGATGTATGCGAAATGCTAGTGGCGCCGTGTACTGCGCGATGGCAGGGCACGATAAAGAACCGCAAGTGGTCAGAATTATCCGTAGCCCTTCACTACGGCGCCCCCCACAGAATGAGTCGCCTCGACACCTTAAACCCCATCAAACCGAACCATTTTTCACTATCTGCTCAGGCGACGCATCAGTGGTACCTTGGTCCCTCTTGTCTCGAGCGCTTCCGCGCGGTCCCACCACGTATAGCAAGCGAGAACATCTGATATCTGCGTCTGATATCTGCTTGACTAAATGTCCGCTCGTATTGCAGAACTGGAGTACGCCAGTCCCGGAAGTCTAAGCCGTGCTATGATCGGAGGCAACGTTCTCTGGCGCTGGTGTAGAGCGCGCATCGAGGCACCCTGTTTAAGACCACGAGACGCTGGTTCTCAAGAACGTGCTGTTCTCATGCGTGGATACGATATGATGTGGTACGAAGGACCCGCTTGACGGACATATGTGCGCGCCAAAGTGTGCCTCTTGCGGGGGGGGGTGGGGGGGGGACACGTCACAGGTGACCGCAGCTGTACACAGCGAGTCAGAAGCCAGAAAACCCGCCAGGCAACCGAGAAGGCGCTCGCCCGGGTGAGCCCAAAGGGTAGGGCAATCCGCTGGTTTACATCTGAGGAAGAGGAATCGGAACTTTGTAACCAAGCGAAGTCACGATCACCAAGCCGAAACAGGACTCCGTAACCCAACGATCGAAGAAGAGTCCGAGCACGCTCCAAGACACCGCTACACCCCGACGGGTGTAGCTCAAGTTCCAGACCTTCGCCGACAAACAACAGTCCGAAACATCAGGCAGGCGGAACGCAGCTGCCCACTCGACCCACCACGGCATCGGCGGAACAGAAGTCGACGCCACCTACGAACACGCAGGTAAGCTGGACAAGTGTCGCGGCTCGCACGACCACCCCAATAATACAAAGTGAGGAATAGCAGAGAATAATCGCAGAAAATAAGCAACTTAAGTCCGTAGTCTTGCTGAACTACAGGCCGAACTCGCAGCACTCGAACAACTAGCAACTACGACCTAAAGCCAGAACACACAAAACCAATCAACACAAATGCAAACGGACACGACACAATACGCTATCCCCAGGGCGCAACACGGGAAGGGACAGCTGCGCAACACAGAAACCCAGCTCAAACTTCTCTTTGCGGAGATAGGAAATCTCAAGCAATATGTCGACGACTCCATCAAAGGGGTAAAAAAACACGGAAACGGGGAAACCCAAGCCCCGGAGGCCGCGATCCCAAGGTCCCGTTAACGACTGACACGGAGACATATTTTGAGAGCCCCTATGATGGCTAAACAAAACGCACGCAGTCAAGAGAATCTCGAGTTGTGGCAGTGGAACTGTCGTTCCCTGCACAACAAAGAAGCTGCACTGACACAATTCGTTGAATCAGCGGCAACGGCACTATATCTTATATGCTTGCAAGAAGCATGCATACCGAAACGCTCAATGAGAGGATACACACTCCCCAAAAACGCCGATCACGAGGTGTCACGGCTATCCCCGGAGAACACTCGGACCGAAAGAATGGAATAGGCGACAGGTGTACCCACACAGACGCACTTTAATACACCCTACGTGACACACACACTAGCACACAAAACACAGGCTATAAATACACACGACCCGGTAACACTGCTACTACGTCTACTACTAGCGTTCTACTGTTAGCGGTCGGCGCTCGTGCTCCCGGTCGGTTCGGTGCGGCTGCGGCGTTGTATGGGTCCAGTAGCCGGTGTCGAGATGGCGTTCGACGTGCTACGGCTGGCGTCGCTGGCGGTGCCGCTGGCTGCGTCGTACAAGCCCCCAACGCCAATAACACCGGCAGCATCTCCACGGGCGCTTGGACCGGGGGCTTGTACGACGCAGCCAGCGGCACCGCCAGCGACGCCATCCGCAGCACGTCGAACGCCATCTCGACACGGGCTACTGGACCCATGCAACGCCGCAGCCGCACCGAACCGACCGTGAGCACGAACGCCGACCGCTAACAGTAGAACGCTAGTAGTAGACGTAGTAGCAGTGTTACCGGGTCGTGTGTATTTATAGTCTTTGTGTTTTGTGTGCTAGTGTGTGTGTCACGTAGGGTGTATTAAATGTGCGTCTGTGTGGGCGTTGTATGGGTCCAGTAGCCGGTGTCGAGATGGCGTTCGACGTGCTGCGGCTGGCGTCGCTGGCGGTGCCGCTTGCAGCGTCGTACAAGCCCCCGGTCCAAGCGCCCTTAGAGGTGCTGCCGGTGTTGTTGGCGTTGCGGGCACCACCCGGATGGGTGGCAACAGCGCTGGAGACGCCCCTGACCGTAGCAGGTGGTAGCGTCTTCTGTTGACTGCCCGGAACGGGCTCAGGACCGGCAGGAAGTCCACAATGCGAAGCCGTAGAACGCGAGCTCACCCGAGCAGTAGCCGGCGTCGCTCTCTTCCAGCCGAAGCGTCACTGACCCACCGGAGCCTCCGCTTCTCTGTTCTCCCCCCCCACCCCCTTGCCTCGCTCTCCCTCGCCCTTTCACAGCCTTGGCGTTAGTCCACGTAAGCCTTGCCGTTGTCTTCTCATTCTTCTCTTCTCCACCAATCATCTCTCTCCACCTCACCGAATGCTTCTTCTTCATCTTCTTTAGTCTTCGGTTAATCCACGTCGTCTTCTTCACACCTTTTTCCTTCATAATTTTATTCTAGACTCCTTATTATATGTGACACAAGGGGACGGCAATATTGGCTAGGAAGGATCTCGAGGTGAGCGTCGAAACTATATCGGGCATTCAAATACCACATCAAATAGCCACGGTGTGGCCGGTAAAACGAGGTCGCCCGAAGAACATCGTAGAAAATGTATACAGCTCGCCACGGGACCGCAAGGCGGACTTCACCCCAATTATCTTACACATCATGAACACCGCGAAACGAGGAGATAGAATAGTATTGCTAGGGGGATTCAACGCCTGACACACGGAGTGGGGTTACAGCAGGGACACGGCCAAAGCTACCAGCCTACTGAAGGCAACCCAGACTCACGATATGATCCTCGTCACGCAGCCTGACTCGCCCACCAGAAATAGCGTCTCAAGATGATACGGCCCCTGACCTCACTTTCGTAAGCGATGAACGAGGAGTCACTTGGACTAACCTAGACGAGACATTGGGGAGTGACCATTACAATCTCAGTGCCTCCATTCAAACGGCAAAAATAAGACATCCGATCGACACGGAACGTCTGACGGACTGGAATAAATTTAGGGAATGCCAAACTGAGGGCCCGAACTTCGACGCGATACGAGATTTGACAGGGTATTTACGGGACGCAGCGGAACAAGCCACCAGACAATTTCAATCTACACAGGAAAACTCGGTGGTCGACTATTCCAAACTACACAGGAAAACCCAGTGGTCGACAACCACCTGAGCCACCTTTGGGAAGCAAGAAGAAGCCTTACCAAAAGATGGAAGAAACAGCGGCACAACCGAAAGCTTAGAGAGCGCGTAGCACAACTCACGGAGGCAGCCAATGCATACTCGCAAGAGCTGTGCGCTACGAACTGGAGGAATTTCTGCGACCCCAGCAACCACGCTGAGAGAAACGACGCTCGCCCTCAGGCGCATAGCTAACGGCAACGCAGGCTCAGACGAGGAGCTACTGAACGAGCTACAAAACACGTACGTGGGAGAAAGGGTGACCCCAACCACAACACCAAGTTGTACGCGACCGGCTAACCCCACCCTTGACGAACAGATATCGCTTGCAGAAGTATACGCTGCAGCGCTGTCTTTCAAGAGGAACGCTGCGCCCGGACCGGATCGTATCACAAAACGCCATAATCAGAAACCTGGACACACAGAAGCTTTAGAGAAACTAACGCAGCTCTTCAACGACACGGTTTGGAAGATAGGAGGGTCCATACCATCTGCATAGAAAGAGGCTGATATCATTTTATTGCCAAAGCCGGGGAATCCAAGATCTCTACAGAACCTCCGACCAATCTCGTTAACCTCCTGCCTTGGCAAACTTTTCGAAAAAGTCATCCAAACGCGGATTGGGAGATACTTAGAGGATAACGAACTCCTACCAAATTCAATGTGCGGTTTCCAACATGGGGTTTCCACGCAGGACGTCATCGTCCTCCTTCGGGACGAGGTTCTCAACCCACCACCCAGAAGCATGAACAGAATCCTGCTTGCCTTGCACCTGCAGAAGGCCTTTGACAACATATCACATGATGCGATACTCACCGGCCTACAAGAGGTAGGCTGTGGAAAGGGGATCTACAGTTACGTGCTCAGTTTTCTCAAAGACAGAACGGCGTCCATACGGCTGAGCCACCTAAGATCGGGCAAGATTCCCATGGCCAACAAGGGCACTCCACAGGGCTCTATACTCTCCCCACTACTTTTCAACATAGGGATCAGGAAATTGGCTCTAGCGTTGGAGGAAGACCCAGAACTTGGAGTAGCCATCTACGCAGACGACGTCACCCTGTGGGCGACAATGGGGTCCTGCGGGCACAGACAAGGCACTCTATAAAGAGCGATCAACACAATCGACGAACATGCGAGGATGGAAGGCGTGAGATGCGCACCGGAAAAATCGGAATTTATACAAATTAGACCTAAAAACACCCAGCAGACGCGCTCCCCCATCCTCAATCTGGAGATTGAGGAATCCCAATCTGGAACAGAAGCCAGGTCAAACAAGTGCAGGAGATCAGGGTGCTAGGCATGCTAAATCAGGAGATGGGCAGCGTATCGTAAACGCTAAACAAACTCAAACACACGGCCAGGAGTGTATAGAGACTCATAAGAAGAATCGCCCGCAGTATGGACGGCATGAAGGAGGACGACACTAGAAGACTGGTGCAAGCCTTCGTTTTCAGCCGCATTACATACGCTCTGCCATACCAGCTTTCATGCAGATGTGAAGCAGTGCAGGCCAACGTACTCATACGCACTGCCTACAAAGCTGCACAGGGCCTCCCTGACTGCACTGGCACAGAGCGTCTGGAGAGTCTGGGTATTTACAATACATACGATGAACACGCCGCGGCAGTCTTGATTGCGCAGAGAGAGACTCAACTCGACAACCCAAGGTAGAGCTTTACTACAGAGACTTGATCACTACCCCATCGTACCCCAATTCTGCGTGGAGGAGACGCACCAAATACCCAGACAAGACACGGAACGCATACACGTGGACCCAATACCCAAGAACATGCACCCCGTGTTTAACGCCGGCCGCAGACGAGCGAAACCGGTGGCACTCGAACGGTTACGCAACGACCCAGACACTCACTACACAGACGCAGCTCCCTACCCCTCTAGGTTGAGAGCAGTTGCTGCGGTCGTCACTAGAGGGAATCAAGCAATCGCGTCGGCTGCGAACCGCACCAAGAGCATGGCCGTGGCCGAAGCGGCAGCCATAGCACTAGCCATACGAGCGGCAGAGGGCAAGAGGCAATCTGCACGTGTTCTCACGGATTCGCAAGAAGCTTGCCGACTGTTTCTCAGGGGCGTCCTCCCTTGGAGCGTCCTAGGCATACTAGGAACCAACCTTTAAGAAGATCCCACCATCACATGGTGCCCCGCTCACGAAGGTGTACAGGAAAACGAACGGGCGGACCGCCTGGCTCGAGGACTAATATTTCAATATTCCGAGCCGCGGACACATCGACCCGCGAGGAATACATCGCACCTACGCTGCCGCAAGATATCCTCGACAGCCAAAGACGCGCCAGGCAGACAATGGCGCCACCCCACCCTAAACTCACACGCTGTCAATCCAGGGACTGGAGACGCCTACAAACCAACACATATCCCAACATACACACACTCAGAAAAATACATTCGTCCAAACACGAGGACTTCTGTCCTTGGTGCGGCGGCACAGCAACACTCAAACGCATCGCTTGGCATTGCAACAAAGACCAGCAGAGGGAAATTCACCCCTCGTCAAACGCAACGAAGTTCAAAGGTCGTGGGAGGCGCGACTCGCCCGGCAGGACCTGGGAAGCCAGCAGGCAACCTTGGACCAAGCCGAACGAGCCGCTAGAGCCCGTGGAGCCCTTAAATAGGGGTTTCACCCGCAAGAACCTCAGTCTGCTATTTCAATAAAATGTTTATTCCTCCTCCTCCTTTATCTAGAAGCCGGAGGTTCACGCCCGCAGCTTCTATTGCAGTGCTACAGATTGTTGTCCCCGCGTCCACCAAAATAGCCACGACCCACACAATGCCGGACTGGGAGACGCTGGGTACTAGATAGGCCTGCCGCACGTTGTGGAAAGACCCGGTCTACGGACGCTACGCTCACCGAGAGATAGAACGCTACCAGAGACTTAGAACTCGCCTACAGGTCGCTAAAAATTTGGGGCGCCTTATGGCTATTGGATGCCGCCTAGCGCAGCCTTTCCGAAGGGTATTCTCTAGAATTACGACAAAAATCTGCTATTATTTACTTTGCATTTACTATCAAAATGGAGCGGCAGTTAATGCAAGTTAGGGTGTTGTAGATCGCTAGGAAATGAGACAACTCCAGAAGCAAGAAAAAAAAAGTGCGTTTATTTTAGAAAATTTTTGAAACAAAACTGTGCTCGGACATGTCTCCTAACACGACGATCACCTTCTCAGCAAAGCGCCGTGTTATAGAAGCTCTTACTGCAAGGTTTTTTTTTCGAAGGCGAACGATGTCCTCTGGTTCCAGTCCTTTGCAGTAGCTTGTTCTGCTTTTGCCGAGATGCTCTCAAACTGCGTATCTGGCCCTCGAGGAGGAGCCGATCTTGGTCTGCATTTCAGCATGGGTCTGGTAATGAACAGGGCTCCTTGGATGCATGTTTAACCTCTTCTTCAAGGTCCTTCCGATCAGGATGTTCCTGTCCACACTGCGATAGTCCACCGTTCACACAGAAACCCTGTCAATCTTGGTTCGGATCTGAACCACCGCTCCACACACGTCGGCACCGAGTTCGTCAAAGGCCTCGCCGATCAAGCACAGCAGAATTTCGAGCCAGTAGGTGTCCACTGCCGTCTCCGCCTGGTTCTTGCTCAGGTTGAAAATCCAACGACCACCTTGCCTGTTACGGCTATCTTCCCACATTGGCTTGATGCCGTACTTGAAGACGGAGTAGTCACATCCCTGAGCTACTTTGCTGGGAAGCTCGACGTGGTTTTACAGAGCCCAAAAGTCTTCGACTATGTCGAACTAAAAGATCTCCAGACGGTTTTCTTCCCAACTGCTGTTCCTGTCGTTCCTGTAGTACCACAGGCTCCACCGATGTTCTAGGGGGTGATTCAACGGTACTTCAGGCAATGTACCCATTCAAGCCTCTTTGGATGACGCCAGGCTTCTCCAGGTCCCTCTCGGAACGCTTATCTTCGACTGACACCCTGAGCAATATCTGTTCCGGCGGCTTCGTTAAGACTGAACACTACGCGAACTAGGGACACGGCGTACGTGCTTAGCGATATTTCAAAACTATTTGCGAGAAAGCCGATGTCGTGCTTCCGCCGGGCAGGAGTGTGGCACACTAAAAGAACGCAGCACCACCTCCTCTATATATAGCCTTTCGTCAGGCTATCCCAGCAAGCATTGGAACCACGCGGTGCAGCTTGGGAAATAAGCGCGTTCCACGGCCCGCGTCCATACAGTAGACAAACGAGCAGGGTATAGCGTCCCAACGCTCGGACACGGAGGCGCCTCCAATGCAAGCGCTCCACTTTCCACTGCGTCAGTGTTCCTGACACACATGCAAGGCGCCAAACGCGTTATATTAAAACGCGGTCCAGCTTTTTGCTCCCGGTTCATCGGCAGATGCACCCCTCCTGCCTTCCCGAAATGCCGGACTGCTCGTGAGTGATCTGCCACCAGGGCACATGGCCATCAACTATACACCACCGGATGGGCCTCAAACTGCACGGCATGACGAACAGGGCATACCAATGGACTTAGCGGCACCTCTACCCGCGCAAAAGTGCCCTCGCGCAACTCACAAGCGTCCCTCAAACGACAGCCAACCGATTCCACCTTCGGCAAGTGATGGCTCCCAAGGTAAGCGCACTTGTCTTACGATCAAGAACTCGGTGGAGCCTACACCCGGATCATCTTCTTACAAAGTGACCAATAAATCACTGGCCAACAAAAGCCTCACGCATATACCCAACAATATTTTACAAGCTAACTTGGACGCATGCCTCGGAACCAAATTTTTTCGGGGCTTCACAGCCAGGACAAAGTCCAACATCATTGCAGTGTGGCTTCCGACTCTGACTGCCGTAGAACGGCTGCAAACGCTCACCAGTATTTCACTGACAAGCGAAATCTCAGTGCCAGTACAAGTGTATTTAGTTGAAGGCTCCGACTTGCCGCGCTGTGTCGTCTACAACGTCGATATCACTGAGGATCAAACTGCCTTCCAGCGTGAGCTGTACTGTCCCACGCACCGTGTCATCCAGGCCCGACGCATGGGAAAGGGGCGCTCTTGCATAGTGACCTTGCAAGGCCCTCTGACACTACAAGCCCGTCTGTACTATTATGGCTGTATTTTACGGCCTCGGCCATATAAACCGAGTGCGGTATATTGCTATAACTGCTTCCGTGCTGGACATATGCGCAAATCCTGCCCCTTCACTGCTACCGGTGAAAGTACATCGGAAGGGAAAGTGTCTTATCGATGCGGCCTTTGTAAATCCGACGACCACGATATAACATCTCCAAGCTGTCCGACAACACAAAAGGCAACACAACAGGCTCGTCGTCGAATGACTAAGCATTGGCCAATACATGACAGTATAACTTCATTGCAGACATCCAATCGGTTCGCCGCTCTCCAGTGGGATGACGACGAGTGGCCGGGGCTCCCTGAGCACACCTCGCATGATCCTTCAGCTCAGCAGCCTTCTAACGGTACTGTGCGAAAAGAACGCCTCCGAAAACAGCCAGCAAAGCAGCGCAGTGTGCCTGAACTACCGCAGGACAACATGGCCGCAGTGGACGAACAAATCGCACGTCTTTTAGCGGAGGTCACCAAGCTCCGGCAACACCGTGAACTGCTCGCTCGACGTAGACAGGCAGCGGAATCATCCGCCACATCTATCAATGGCTCAGCAACATCACCTTCATGCCGCCCACCAGTGTCATTTCCTGCCGCCTCTTCCCAGATTACCGCAATGCCACTGACAACCCTGCGACTTCTTTGCTCCGGTTTATGGTCAACCAGTTGTCCAACCTGACTGCCGTGATTCTACAACGCTTGGGCTAGTAACTAGAAATGGCAAGTTCCAGTCATGCTGGTGTGCTGCAGTGGAACTGCAGAAGCATTTCCACGATGGTGGGAGAGCTCAAGACCCGACTACAAATTCACAAGCTCCAGGTATGGGCCATGCTGCTACAGGAAACAAACGCCTTGCCATCGATTCCAGGCTTCAGTGCCTACATGTCTGCTTCAATGATAGACCGTCGTGTACAAACTGCTGGTCCCCCGGGAAAGGCGGCGGTGTGTGTGGACTCACGTTTTCCGCATGTACGCCTTAGGCCCGTTTCACATGCATGCGATTTTCGCCTGCGACACTGCGAATTCTGTCGGTCTGCGACTGGGAGGGCCGTCGGTCTAGTCGCAGACGGCTTGCGATCGAGTTCCGTCCGGTTGGCATTCAGTCGCAGCGTCGGTGTGTTCGCTCTGCGACTGACCATTGGGCAGCGCCGAGACGACGTGCGACGTGGGGTCACGCGGGAGCTGTTGCCGCGGTGGAAGCAAAACTGTTTATTCTAATCAAAACATGCGAAATACTGCCTTGCATCTAAAAATACGCTGGTCATAAAATCATCAACATATTCCGTGTGACATTTCTGTCGCGTTTAATAATGGGTTGCCTATGCAAACATCATGAAACCTTGCCTGTCCCTCCGACCGAATTCGTTGTGTCGGTGTCGCATGTGAAAGCAGTGACCGAAAATCGCACTGCGGACTCACCGACTACACCGGATATTTTCGGTCCTGTCGCAGCATGTGAAACGGGCCTTACTCCCGAAAACTGGTGCACGTCGTATCAAGAGGTAGTGGCAGTGACTGCGAAACTTAAGATGGGAACCGTTGTGGTCGTTTCATTTTACGTTAGACCAGCCGGTGGTGCTTACTCCCGTATTAATCTTGGCTGGTTAACAAGTGTCCGTCGGCAGTATCCCGGGTGTCCGACTTTAGACGGAGGCGACTTCAACGCCCCTCCGCAGGATTGGGGGTACCCCACTTCAAGCTCTCGTGGCAGGCGTGTGCGGGACGCCTTCACGGATGCCCAATTTGTGCTGCTCAACCATGCTGGGACAGCAACACGGCCAGTGCGTCAAACTCGCAGTGCTTCCTATGCTCCAGACTTGACGTGGTGGTCGGGTCCGGGTACTCCCTCCTGGCACATGGAGCCAGACTGCTGGGGAAGTGATCATCACCCTATCATCATCGGTCTTCACACCTCAGATTTCCGACCTTTACGCTACAAATGTTCTGTGATCAACTGGGGCAGTTTCCGCTCCTGTATGGACAATCTCTCCTCAGATTCTTCGCCAATCCTTGTTGAGGCCATACAAACAGCGCTCAACAGTGCTACAACTACCACATGGACTGATGTTGGTCGACCGGCGCCAGACCTCAGCCTTCTTAACTTGTGGGCGGCACGCCGTCAAGCCGAGCTGGCTGCTACGCGAGATCCTTCTTCGTCGCAGGCACGTACGCGAGTGCACTATCTTACAGCTAAGGCACGCAAATATGAACGCGACCTCTCTCAACGGCAGTGGCATGCGTGGTGCGAACAAATATCTGCAAAATCCTCGAATGCCTCTCTCTGGCGAACATTCCGTACAATGGAACGCGGTCGCCGCTCGACTGACGCAGCAGCAACCGCATGCTTCGCGGCTAACTTGTCGCCAGATGATTTCGCCAAAGAAGCAGCGCGAAAGTTCTTCCCGAAATACGATGCAGTGCCTTCTTCATCCGCTAGTTTAAATATGGCAGGCATCCCAGCGCATGTATATCAAATGCCGTCTGATGTCGACGTAGATGGAATTGCGTGTCCATTCTCTATGCCTGAGTTGCTGGCTGCAATAGATGATGTGAAACAGAAAACCGCGCTCGACCCGGAAAATATTCAGTATGAGGTGTACAGGAACCTCAGTAGCGCTGCACTCCCTCAACTACTAGACACCATAAACAATGTATGGTTGGACGGCGTAGTGACCGACAGCTGGAAATCCGCTGTTGTGATTCCTATCCCGAAACAAGGAAAGCCTCCGACGGACCTTGCAAACTTGCGACCTATCTCCTTAACTCCTACGCTGTGCAAGCTGGCGGAGAAAATGCTCGCCACACGACTGTCATGGTGGCTAGCGCAGCATGATTTTTATCACCCAGCACAAATCGGCTTTCGCCTATATAGATTGGTACAGAGGACGGGTTGGCTGTCTTGGCATCTACAGTTTTGTCATCGACCCGCAGCCGCAATGTGCGTACCGTTTTAGCAATGGACGTTGAAAAGGCATATGATAACATCAGTCATGCAGCCATTCTGAACTCCATTGACATGCTTCTTCTCCCTCTGAGAGTGCGTAGTTTTGTCCAATCATTTTTGGAAGGCAGAAAATTTGCAATACGCCTCAGCGGCGAAGCGGTCGGATCATTTGTTCCTCTCTGCGGCGTGCCCCAGGGATCAGTATTGTCGCCGACGTTATTTAATATTGCTTTCATCCCGCTGGCTTGCCGCTTACATGACATCCGTGACATAAAATTTCTTCAGTACGCTGACGACATCACGGTGTGGAGTACTCACCAAGATCTCCGTACTCTGGAGGCTGCCTTTCAATCTGCCTTGGATGTTACCTGTAATTACGCAACATCCATCGGACTTCAGCTATCCGTGCATAAAACAACATACACGTCAGTCGCCAACCGCTGGGGACGCCGTAAACTAACTGCAAGTCCTATCCGTCTTTGTCTATCAGACACCCCACTACAGGAAAGTCCGAGTGTAAAAATCCTTGGCTTAATGATTCACCAATCAGGATCAGCGACTGCATGGCTTTCTCAGGCAAAAAGGCGAGCTATTCAGGCTTTCGGTTTGATTAGAAGAATTGCTCCTAAAACTGCGCAGGCTCGTTCGTTGCACGGCAATTGGTGAGGGCAGTTCTGCAGCCACGTATTGTTTATCAAGCGCAGTTTCAACATCTTACAAGAGCCCAATGGGATCGCCTTGAAGCCGTGAACCGAGAGGCTATGTGGACCATTACGTGCCTTCCAGGCATCACACCGGTCATAGCTTTACAAGAGAATGCGCAGCTCAATACCATTGATGAGCTGGTGCAGCAGCGCCGTGAAGCGCGCTGTCTTAAGGCCAGTCTATCGCACTCCACGCATTCACTGAGGACTCATGCAACGTCACACTCCATTCTTCAGCCGCCAACGCCAGTTCTTCCCCCATGGAAGTTTGTACAGCTCAGCGACAACAAGCCAACAGATAATCGCCGGCCTACATCTGCTCATTCGGCATCGTTGCTTCGCCAGAAATTTGAGGAACAAGATGCTTGCCTGCCTGAAGAATCCATTGTGGTCTACGTAGACGCAAGCATACAAGACTGCAAAGCAACAACAGCTATCTACTGTCCGTGCAGACCTGCCCTGAATCAAACGTCTTGGTTTCAGCTTACGAAACCCCCTTCGTCCTTTTGTGCTGAGCTCGTTGCAGTCCAAGAAGTACTCTGCTCTGTGGCAGACATAACTATGCTCCCTGCGGCCCGCGTTGTCATCCGCACTGACGCCCTTCAAGTTGTCCGGTTGCTACGACGTGTTAGCCGCTGTCCCACGATATGTCAGGACATCCACCGGCTCGCGGCACGCATCCCGCAGCGAGTACGTATTGAGTGGGTCCACGGAATCTCCTGACCTATCAAAGCCAGGCAGATTTAACGACCCGCCTTGCGAATACAAACTCATCACCGCCTCGGCTCCTTCATTCGGACAATTTTACCCTCCTTTCATCAAGAAACGAACTCCTCCGGTGCCGCACACGTGGTCTCATCCCTCCGTGTGCGGTAACCCTCCTCCGCGGTCTTACCCGTGCAGAGGAAGTTGCGCTTAGGAGGATCCGGGTCGGGGTTGCCCTCACACCAGCCATCACTCGGAAGTGGCCTCAGCACCGAGAATTGTTTCCTCGGCCAGGGTGTCCGATATGTAAACACGAGGACATTGAGGCCCCACATTCATCACTTACTGTGGGACTGCCCAGCTCAAGTCTACAAGGATCCGGCACCTGATGGTAGCAGGTCTTTCACGAAGCAACCCTGCTTCATACATTGCCTGGACGCAGGGTCCGTACCATCGTTCTCTACTGGACTTCGTCAATTCAGCTAACCTTTTTTCATTGATTTAATCTCTACTACATCATTCATCACACCTTCACCCATCATTGATGCCCTGGGGCAATAAATTTCGCTTAAAAAAAACGCGGTAGAGCGCTTACTTTCAACAAAATGAGAACTTGAAAGGAAAGGGCGCATTATCTGTCTCACATATCGACTGACATCTGAACCGCGCCGTAAAAGAAGGAATAAAGGAGGGAGTGAAAGAAGAAAGGAAGAAAGGTGTGCCGTAGTGGCGGGCTCCGGGATAATTTCTACTGCGTGGCGATATTTAACGTGAATTGACATCGCAGAGCGCACGGGTGCCTTAGCGTTTAGCCTCCATTGAAACGCGGCCGCCCCGGAATGTTGAAATAGTAACTGTATCACACCTGGGTGGACACCTCAACCGCGCTGTGATGTAAGGTTTGAAAGAAAAAGAGAAAGAACAAAGTGAGAAACAGTAGTAGTAGTAGTAGTGGAGGGCTCGAATAATTTCGACCACCTGGGGATATCCGCAGCCTTCATCGAATTACTGCCGCCGCGGCCAGGATTGAACCCTGGCCCTGCGATCTCATTAGCTGAGCGCCTTAAGTACAACTACACGCATATACGTGAAGGGGTATCTGAGTTTCACACAGCCATGGGATTCTGAGCGGCGTAAGCGGGGATTGCGACGCGCGTCTGTTCTTTCCGGTTATTCCTCTCTCCTATATATTCTCTTTGCACGCGGCAGTAGGCGTGGCCAATTTTGTTTTTACAGCGAAGCTGTATGCATGCTACCGTCCAAGGAAATTTTCTTGTGGTGTGGTCAACAACAACGCCAGGCTGAATAAAAACCACAAAACAAGCATCAAAACCACATGATGAACGATAAGGCGCGTGTGAACAATGGGAACACCATCCGACGCGTTCCAGTAAACATTAGCTTTGCAGCTGCTCTGAAAGGGGTTCACTTGATTCGAAGCCCTCGTGTGAAGTGCAAACCGCATAATGTATGATAACGGCGGTGGTGTGACTGGCTAAAAATAATGAAAACGTGGAAAAAAAAAGAAAAAAAATTGGAAGAAGCTTATGCTTCGTCTTTAAGAGTGAAACTCGACAGCGTGTTGCATTGTTGCCAAGGGGTGCAAGGAAACCCATCGCCCGTTCGACGCGACGCGTGGCCCGTTGGACATTGTAAGGTAAGGATGCTGTCTCGCATATCTCGGTGGACACCCATACCGCGCCGTAAGGATGGAAAATCCCTTCCCTTTCGGCGCGGTTCAGGTGTCCACCGAGATGCGCCATTTTTCGCTCACTGCCAACGCCGCCGACGACAGCGGCTTTTCTGCGACACGAGCTCCTTAACGCTGTCGCGTTAAAACTTCGAGTTCTTTCATTTCATTTCTCCATTCTGCCTGCTATCCTTTATTTCCGCTGCCCCAGCTCAGGTGCTTCAGTATCGACGGCAGATGCCGGGGCTAGCAAAAATCTTTTCCTTCCTTTTTATTATTAGTTTAATAAGAACCACTTACTACTACTACTGCTTCTGGCTACCCTGCTAGACGGACGCAAAAATGGCTCGCTCCGAGCGAGGTGTCGCAACGGCCTTTGTTGGCCGGGATGAATCGGTTTCTGGGCCACTTTCTGGTTATCGGCTTCTGCTAGCGACGCTGCCGTCTGACGAAGGTATGCGCTTGTGTGTTTTCTTGCACGGTGATACCTCGAAGCGTCCGTATCGAATAGAGGACTTTCGTCAACCATTAGAAGAGGCCGGCGTCCTGAAGGATATCAGTGGCATTGGTGCTTACCAGATGAGCCACCTCTGGCTCGTGAGGTTCCGCACACAGGAGTCGAAGGACGCTGTACTTGCGGCCGGAGGCCTTAGTGTGAAAGGCGGCTACTGTGTCATTATTGACTCCTGTCTAAAGGAGATCAAGGTCAAGATTCACTGGTGCCATTTCACATACCCAGTGATACCCTTCGGAAGGTTCTGAGCAAGATTGGAGAAGTGGGGGAAATTCGGCATGAGGAAAGGAATCGTTACCGAGGATTTCCGGAATCAGCGCAGTCGACAACACGCGTCGCTAGAATGGTGCTTAAAGAGGGGGTCACGGCGGAGGAGCGACCGCATCTTTTCAAGTTCTACGGGGGCTCCGTCCTTGTTTGTCTCCGGTGTCGCAGACGGGGTCATATCCGCCGCGACTGCCAGACGCCTCGCTGCACTAAGTGCCGCGCCTTTCTTCATGTCTGAGCTACACCCCCCACGACAGACCTATGTAACAGAACTGCGTAATAGGAGTGGATAGTTGCACGAAAAATCTAGGCCGTATCGGAAGGCGGCCTACGAATGCAGGCAGAGACAGCTTCTTCCTGAAGCCGCCCTCTATGCTAGCGTGTTGAGAACAGTATCACATTTCGCAATCAGACCCGCCACGGTGGCTCAGTGGTTAGGGCGCTCGCCTACTGATCCAGAGTTCCCGGGTTCGAACCAAACCGCGGCGGCAGCATTTCGATGGAGGCGAAAGGCATAGGCGCCTGTGTGCTGTGCGATGTCAGTGCACATTTAAGATCCCCAGGTGGTCTAAATTATTCCCGAGCCCTCCACTACGGCACCTCTTCCTTCTTCTTTCACTCCCTCCTTTATCCCTTCTCTTAAGGCGTGGTTCAGGTGTCCGCCGATATATGAGACACATACTGTGCCATTTCATTTCCCCAAAAAAACAATTTTCATTTTCGCAATCTGAATCATGTAGCGTTTGCATTCTACGCACAGGAGCTCCTGTCTCGCTTGGCTTATGTCTTTTTTTTCTTCCTCTCTTGAGGGGCCCAACATCCCCAAGCGACGTAATGGCTATGGGCGAAAGCATTTTCTTGAATAATGCCATTTTCCTGCAATGCATGTGGCAGGCCTAATGATGAGATATTCACGCCCTCACTCTAATGCTCTCGGCCAAGCTCAATCTAAATCAAAAGTCCTAACATATTCTCTCGAAAAGTGGTTTACAGATCCTGGCCTCCAGTGCGAGACAAAAGGTTCGGGGGAAATTTCAAGGCAAATTTTCGTAATTTTGGCAATAAGTTTCACCTCAGTGTCCGAGAAATAAATGCAGCTGGAAGCGAAATAGTGCCCAACGTGCCTAACGCCACAGGACAAAACCTCACTATAGTGATGGACTCCAAACAAACATGCAGAACCCAAGAGGCAGGATCGACAGCATCGCCATCATATTCTACACACGACGAGAGGACAGATAAACACTAAACATTATATAGTATGGGTTCCGGGACATGAGGGGATGAGGGGCAACGTGGCAGCAGACAAGTTACTAACGCTCGGGGGTGCGTCAACCGAGCAGACTCAACGCTTTGCACTACGGGCACCTTTCACCCTGTTAGCCCCACGAACTCAGACATACTCGGTCATCGCAGGGGTCAGCGGAAACGCTACCTAGCCCAACACAAAAGGCTTACCAAAGAGGAGGCGCTAGACTGGCGCAGACTACAAACCTGTACCTACCCGCACCTGTACATAAAGATTTTTCATACACAATATGTAAACGAATGTCCGTGGGGCCAAAGTAAACTTACACTAGAACATGTCACATGAAATCGCCCTAAGGCAGACTTAGAGCCTAAAATATACCACCCGAGTGTGACGCAGAGGGAGCACTTGCTGGCCAGCCAGGACGAGGAAGCGCTACGATTTCTCGTACGCCGAGCCACGCTGGCAGCTGTCAAGTGCGGCATCCTGGACCGAGGATCGACCACGGCGCCCAGTGACCCGTAAGGGTCAAGAACACTGCAAATTTGTCGCAAATAAAGTTTTTTCCATCCATCCATCCAACCGGTTTCCTAATGTGCAGCAGAGATATGTCATTCGTGATTGTGGGTCATACAGGTAACACCACCGTCTGCTTAAGGCAGCGTCGCTGCGGTGCCCGTTCCGTCGATAGCTCAATCGGTAGAGCGGTGGACTGTATACGTACTCGCATTGCGGGCACCCATAGGTCGCTGGTTCGAATCCGGCTCTGCGGAAACTGCTTTTTTTATGCAGAAATACAGTTAAAAAACTACGAAATCATTATTTCGCCCACTTTTGCGCCCGGGTTGAAGAGCTTACTGATAAAAATTCTGGCTTAAGCTAACCTGAATTATAATAAACACCACCCATGTTTTCAAAAGCATACGTTGCCCATGCACCCGTCGCGCAGGGTAGAAGAACAGTTTATCCATGGTATCCAGACTGGACAGTAAGAATAGGAAGATGGGGATTATAGGCGCGGTAGAACATAGGAGCTTCCATAGAGAATTTCTAGGAAAATATTTCCACAGAAGCTGCGGCTAAAGTTTCGCGTCCGTATCCTGATATCCTGGAATTAACCAATCAAAAGGAATAAAGGAATATGGGTAACAAATGACTGACGCTCAGTCCGTGTAACCAATTAGTTTCTACCGAAAGGAAAATCTAGCTGCAGGCTGTATAGAGTCCAGTGGGCGGGTGAGATGTACCAGCTTTTAGGAAAGCCCGGCATTAATTTTTAAAGAAGGGTTTTAATGTGAAGATAACCTTTTTGTGCCCCAGTAATACCAGAATTGGCTGACGTCCAAAAGAGGCAAATCATGTTAACTATTAAATTGATTAGCTAAATTCGAATAGTAAACTTTTTAACTATTTGCCATCCCTTTTTTGGACAGAATATACTGCCCGTGTTTGGTGGTAGACTTCGATAACTAAATATACGGAGTGCTTACTCTTGGCAAAGGAGCCATATTACCACTACAAAGCAGAGTAATCTGATGCAGTTAACAACAGGCGGAGCTCTTTAAACGCGCTACTGGAGGTCCTGTCGTTAGCAAATAGAGGAGGCTGCAACCTCGGTTAAAATCTTCGTAACTCCAAGAACTTCGCATGTTTTGAAGAGGGAATTTTTTTCTGATTCCAGCCGTAAGTATTACATAATTCTAGTGTTAGAAATCTCCCTCTCGGCTTCGACAGCATATCTGCCTCTTAAACAAATTGCGCTAGAGGACAGCTTACACCTATTTTTTATTTACTTCGTGTGTAGAATGAGTGGGATTCAAGTTATAACACTGACAAAGCATTAGTTAATTGTCGACCACATTTATTGTCATTTCTCATCTGCATTTATAGACACAGCTTCTGTGCAAATGCTTTCTTAGCAATTCTCCATAGAAGCATTCTCCATTGAACTATAATGACTGTATTCTTTATCATCTTCCTATTCTTACTGTGCCCTCAGGAGAGCTATGATAAACTATTCTTCTACCCTGCGCGACCGGTGTGCAACGTACGCTTTTGAAAACATGGGTGGTATTTGTAATAATTCGGGTGAACTTAAGCCTAAATCGTTTTCAGTAAGGTCTGGCACAAAAGCGGCCTAAAAGTGGGTAAAAAAAGTGGTTGGTCAGTCCTTAACTGAGTTCCTGCATTTAAAAAACATCTCCTCCGTCGAGCCGGATTCGAACCAGCGACCTATGGATGCCCGCAATGAGTGTACCTCTACAGTCCACCGCTCTACCAACTGAGCTATCGACGGAACGTTGACTGCCTCGCGGCTGACTTTAGCAGACGGTGGCGTTACTTGTGTGACCCACATTCATGGATGGCGCGTGTCTGCCGCGCCTCAAGAAACTGATTATTCCGCGGTATGACGTCACCCGATCGCCAACGGGATGCGCTCCTGCAGCACTATTTCGCTTCCAACTGCTATTTTCTCCGGAGCGTCCTCTGCTTGCATTTATCGTTCGGAGACTGCGCCGAAACTTGCAAATCTTATGAAATCTTGCCTTCTTCAATCTTGCCTTCAAACTCACCATCAAACTTTCCATCAAACTTGCCATCAAACTTGCCTTCAAACTTGCCTTCAAACTTGTCTTCAAACTTGCCATAAAGCTCGCCTTCAAACTTGCCATCGAATTCGCCTTCAAACTTGACATCTAACTTCCCCTCAAACTCGCCTTCAAACTCGCCTTCAAACACGCCATAAAACTCGCCTTCAAACTTGCCTTCAAACTTAACTTCAAACTTACCTTCAAACTTGTATTCAAAGTTGCCTCGAACGAGTTATATCGAACTGAGCATTACTATGTTCTGCTGGTGTTCTGCTAGCGTTTTGCTTGTTAAATAATTTCTGTGAGGCTATGTGAGGTATTTAGCCTATACAGAGCTTGGCCGAGAGAATAATGCGACTGTGAATATCACATCAGCCCAGCCGCGTTAACGGGCGTCGCCATCTTTAATTAACCACGTAATGTCAATTACAGAGCAGAACAAAAGTCATGAACTTACCGTATTTTGCCACCAGTGGTCCCTACGTTGGAGAAATAGATCTGAAACAGGCAGATAAATAAAAATAATAATTACCGCATTATTTAATTAAGCTATTCAATCATAGTGACGTAGGCTCGAAACAGTTTGAAAGAAAGTTAGCTCAGAGGAATCTTATTTTTAGTTGCATTTCCAGTGACGTGAAAGGCCGGATGGAGTATGCAGACACGGCAAGGCAAATACGTAGCCGTTTTGTGCATTCCTGCACGGAAACACAAATAGGCTCAGTTGCCTGCCAATGCACCAGTACGACCGTGAAAACTCTTAGCGGTTTTCTCGTTATAATTTGTTTGCAAAAAATTACACTTCAGCAGGCCTACTGCACCTGTGACGGCTACTACTATATACATATTTAAGGAACATAGTGGTGCAGTTTGAGGAAATAGAGATGACATAATTATGTTAAGGTAATTGGTTTGCTTCACGTGCAAAAATTTTTGAATATTAGAAAATCGGAAAACACTGTTATAGAAATAATAAAGGAATTGGTCCATTCTTCTGATGTATAACAAAATCTTTATTTTAAAGTGCTTCCATCGATCACATCGAAGAGTTAAGACTGCCTTAGAAAACCAAAGGGGGAACGCTTTTGAAGATAGCATAAACGTTAAAAGGAAAAAAATGCAAATCTGACGTCGGGTGATATGCGGATATATTGATCGCTATAGTGAAATCTTACGTTAAATGAAAAAATGGCGGTCATAAATGGTTTCCCGCTCAAAAATGCTTTTTTTTTGTCCATAATTGCAGGGTATGGTTCTACTGTTGTTTGAGTACCAGGTGCAGATAGTAAGGAAATTGTATATTTTGTGTGGTCCCCATATAACTTGCCAACGCCCATCCACATTTGCTCGCATGATATTGAACTGTTTATTGATGACACACACAGTGGTCAGTAGGCTTAAGCCGTAGATCTGGAATTCAATCCTGGCCACCGCGACTGTGTTTCGACAGATGGGAAACGAAAAATGCGCTCCTGTGCTGTGCGATGGCAGCTCAAGTTAAAGAACCCCAGGTGGTTGAAATTAATGCTTTCTTCACTACGGTGTCCCCCATAGGCCATGTGCCGCGCTGGGATGTTATAAACCCTCTCTAAGAAAAAAAAAGACGCAAGACAAGCGATGGAGAAACTAGCGTGCGTAGAATGCAAAGGCTGCGTGACTTTGATCGCAAAAACTGATAGTGAGTTTAAGGCGCTAGCGTATACAGCGCCCGCAAGATGAAGCGGCAGTTGCCTTCATTCTTCGGCCGCCTTCCGATTCGACCTAGATTTTCTACGCAGCTCCTTACGCTTGTTACAGAGCTCCGTTACTCTCTGTTTCGTCGGGGGTGTAGCTCAGATGGTAGAGCGCTCGCTTAGCATGCGAGAGGTACTGGGATCGATACCCAGCACCTCCACTTTAATTTTTTTTCTATACATATTTTCTATTTTCTTAAACGTTTTGAAGGAGATCCACACAACCAAAACATTCGCGGACTCTGCTGTACAAGGATTGCCGGTGCATTTTTTTTTCGGGTGACGTTTATATATTCGTACGCCCTCTAACGGTTGTTTTCGATGCACTCGGTCCCACATAGTAAGCGATAGGGGAAAGGCAGAATAGTGCAAAGGCGGGGATGTTCGCCAAACAACGCCCGATTTGGTAACCTATATATGAGGGAGGGGGGTGTTGGAGGGACTGAAAAAGAACCTTCATGTCAGTTCAAATCAAGTGAGTTAATTTTCCTCTGGATAAGGATGGGACATTCGCAAAAAGCTTCTTTCAGCTACATATTACTACATTTCCAGGAAAACCACAGAAGCGGTTAGTTATGGAAAAATGCCGAGTTCGGAATAATGTCACACATAACTTTCCTCTGTAGTGTAAAACTGTACACAAATATCAAAAACAGTAAAAAACAGCAAAGAACTAGAAATAGTAACAACAGACACAAGCAAGAGTAAGGGCACAAAAGAAAATAAATAAAAAATACAGGAGCTCACGGAAGTTTTGCACTTAATTTGCGCATGAGGAAATGGAGCCACACACGCAAGCACATGCACGCACACACTTGCGCGAACACGCAAGTACACATGCGCATGCTATGCGAGCGCTTTACCACCTGAGCTACACCCCCGATCAAGGGGTGCAGTAACGGAGCTCTGTAATACTCATGAACCGTTGTGCAGAAAATCTAGGCCGCAATGGAAGGCATCCGAAGAACGAAGACAAGCGCCGCTTGGTCTTGCCGCCGCTGTTTACGCGTGCGCCTTAAACACACTAGAGAGTTTTAGTTTCACGTACGTAGAGCTGTTACGGGCGACCAGTGCGCATGCACAGAACGCAAAGGGTATGTGCGAGTCTCACGTACGTACGTGAGATTCGGATTTTTATGTTGCGGTCTTTGCGTTGCTTCCGTACGTAGCGTTTACAAACATGGCGGCGCCCCGCCCGCCGCTTCACAGCGATAACAGCTTCGTCGCTAATCCCTCGACGCGATATCATGTTCTAAACTGTTGTATTCGCCATCAGTTTGCCCATTCTTACCCTCGCATAAAGTTTCAAGCGTCAAAAAGCTTTTGTTTTTTAGATATAAGAGTGATTTCCCAGCCGTTAAGTCTAACGAGGCAGCGATCCGGCACAGTTTGACTTGCTTGGATTTGACTCGTCTTGTCTTAGAGTGGCTACAGCAGTGTCTTCATCTGTCAGTAGATGACGCTAGGAAGAACGCGCGGCGTCTGTCGCGTACGTGCAACTAAAAGGGTTTGACACGACATGCGCGTATGCTACGTATACTTCTCACGTTTGCGTACGTGGACTCTGTACGTACGTGAAACTAAAACTTTCTGCTATCGGCTTTTGTGATCACAGCCACGAAGCCTTTGCGTTCTACGCGCGTTAATTTCTGCCTAGCTTGTCTAGCATCTTTCTTTTTATCGGGGGTTTCTAACATCCGAACACTGCACATTACAGCCCATAGGCTACGAGTGACACCATAGTGGATAAATCAGTACTAATTTCAACCAACTGGGGTTCTTTAACGTGCGCTGCCGTCGCACAGTACAGGAGCGCATTTTTTATTTTATTATTTTATTTATGAAATACTGCGGACACTAAGTCCAAGCAGGGTGGGCGTACAAGTGAGCGAAATAAGAAAGAAATAACACTAGAAAATAGACAGAAATAGCACTAATTGGTTAGACCTCATGGGGCAATGGTTGGTTTATTTGATTCCAATCTATTATAGTTCGTGGGAAAAATGAAAACTTGTAGGTGTCTGTTTTGGCGAATATGGGGGTTAGAAAACAAGGGTGGTAATGTCGAGTTTGTCTGGCAGATAACGGCTTTAAGTATAATGAGGGGTCCAGACCAAATTTGTTCTCTAATAAAAGCGCAAGAAACTCTAACCTGAACTTTTTTCTTCGGAGTTCAAGTCGTCCAATTTCGTTAATTTCCATCAAAGTGGTGGGGGAGTCAGTCTTTGTATATTTATTAAAGATGAATCTAACAGCCTTTCTCTGTATTCGTTCCAAATTGGCTATGTTAGATTTAGTAAACGGGTCCCACACTACGCATGCGTATTCGAGATTTGGTCTGATTATAGAAGAATAACAAAGTAGCTTGACGTTGGGAGGCGCGTTCTTTACTTTATGTCTTAAGCAGCACAATATGCGAAATGCGGAAGAGCAAATGTTATTGATATGCAAGTTCCACGTTAATTTACTAGTTATAGTTATGCCTGAGTATTTGTAGCTAGATACTTTTTCAAGAGGGGACGAAATTAATTTGTATGTGTAACTATGCGGTATGTTTTTTCTTGTTATCGGAAGATACACACTTTTATCAGCATTGAGAACCATGCCCCATTGGTCGCACCATTTCAAAACATTGTTCACAGCATTGTTCAAAACATTCTGGTCATCCCTGTTAGTAATTTCTTTGAATAATATACAATCGTCTGCGAACAATCTAATATGCACTGATGGGCTAATTACTTGAACAATATCATTAGTATATAAAAGAAAAAGCAGAGGGCCCAAGACACTTCCCTGTGGTACACCGGATGAAACTGGAAGAGAGCCCGAACATTGTCCACCAACTTCAACAAACTGCCTGCGGTCCTTTAAGTATGCGGTTATCCAAGTAATGAAAATCTCAGGAATGCCAATATGTTTCATTTTTAGAATTAATTTATCATGAGGAACTTTGTCGAACGCCTTGCTTAAATCTAAAAAAACTGCATCAATTTTGCCCTTACTATCTATACAGGATGCGATTGAGTTAATTACCGTAATAAGTTGTGTTACTGTCGAGAAACCCCTTCTGAACCCGTGTTGGAATTCGTTTATGACCAAATTTTTTTCTAGAAATTCATTCACACAGTGTGCAACTATATGCTCTAGTAGCTTACAGCACGATGAAGTCAGTGATATGGGACGATAGTTTTGCAACAAAAGACGTTTTCCTTTTTTGTAAACGGGGAGAATTCGGGCTGTCCTCCAGTCATCAGGTAATTTGCTTGTCAGCAAAGAAGCACGAAATATGATCACGAGGAATTTCGCCAGGGTTTCAGCATAACGACGAAGGAATACATTTGGAATATTATCAGGACCACATAATAATAATAATAATAATTGGTTTTCTGGGGAAAGGAAATGGCGCAGTATCTGTCTCATATATCTTTGGACACCTGAACCGCGCCGTAAGGGAAGGGATAAAGGAGGGAGTGAAAGAAGAATAGGTGCCGTAGTGGAGGGCTCCGGAATAATTTCGACTACCTGGGGATCTTTAACGTGCACTGACATCGCACAGCACACGGGCGCCTTAGCGTTTTTCCTCCATAAAAACGCAGCCGCCGCGGTCGGGTTCGAACCCGGGAACTCCGGATCAGTAGTCGAGCGCCCTAACCACTGAGCCACCGCGGCGGCCACATGACGTTTTCGTTTTTAAGTTTAATAACATAGAAAAGACACCTGAATAAGATATGAAATTCACTTCAGAAAGATGATACACCCAGCTATTCGCGGTACTCGCGCTCGGAGCGGAAAATACGCTTTGAAAGTACTCCTTAAAATGCTGGGCAATAGCCATCTGATCACATACCATTGCGTTGTTCACCGAAACTTGTGACACGGTTTTCTTTTTCTCACTGATGTAACTCCAAAATTTACTTGGCTCATTTTTTATGAAATTTTCAAGTGATGTGTTAAAAAATTAATCTTTAGAATCACGTATGGCGCATGCTAGATTGTCGAGCAAATGTTTTATCTGTTTAGGGTCTGTGTGCTTCTTCTTGTGCCGTTTTACCTTTTGCCGGAGTTGAATTATGCTACGTGTCATCCATGGGGTTTCATCTCTATCGAAACACAGTCGCCGCAGCCGGGATTTAATTCCAGACCTACGGCTTAGTTGCAGAGCATCCTACCCACTGTGTTTGCCATCAATAAATAGTTCAATATCATGCAAGCAAATGTGGATGGGGGTTGGGAAGTTATATGCGGACCACATAAATTGTGCAGTTTCCTTACGATCAACACCTTGTACTCAGTCAACACTAGAACCACACCCAACAATTGTGGGAAAAGCATTTTTGAGCGGGAAACAATTTATGAACGCAATTTTTTTATATAACGTAAGATTTGAATGTAACAGTCTTGCATTTCTTTTCTATTAATGTTCCTGCTATCGTCGAGAGCGTTCCCCGTTAGTTTTCTATATGGCAGTCTTAACTATTTGGTGCGACCGAAGGAAACAATCTAAAAGAAAGATTTTGCTGTACATCAGAAGGCTCGCTCGAGACATTGAGACATGTTTAGCTGTGAGATTTTTCGTAAAAGGAAAAACCGCGATCGGCTGTGATAACGATGGATCTCGGCTCTGCCGACCCTGACGTCGGCGAACGAAGGCACAAGTTTGCAACACCGCAGGCGAGCTTCATTTGAAACAGCTTCCCGGGAAACGATTAATACTCTGGCTATTTTTATTCCAGAATGTGAAAAAAACGCGCCACACAGCGATCGTGTACAACTCTTTCCATCGTTAGTTGGCTAGTCTACGCTAAAAACTGCCCATATATGCAACCGTTCTCACTACGGTCTTGGATTTTTGTCCCCTAATATCTGAAGAGGGCTCCCACTGAAAGTTACGCTATCCCCAAATGTGCAATAACGATTTCAGGATGACAACGCGATTCGTACCGCGAATTCTCGGAGCCATGGACACGGGACTAGAACAAGCTAGGTTAGTAGTACATGTTCAATCGTTTTTGATTACAACCGGGAAATTCACATTGATATCTCTAATAGCTAAGATCAGGTACAGGTTAGATCATCAGTTATTCTGACTCGTACACACCAGTCCTTTGTAGCTTTTTCATTAATCCATGAACAGTAGTTATCATCTATAAACGTTGAATGTCATTGTAATGTAAACAGGCGTCCTTGCTGCTTCCCCCCTTAACTGTTATTGCAAAAGACACTTATTTATTTATTGACGTAAGAAGTGTGCGTCTTAATTCTGCATATTAAAAATTTCATATCTTGGCACTTTGCTGTCAAATACGAACCTAAATAGACGAGATAATTATGACATTCCCAATAATTTGGAATATGTAAGATAAGTTGTAACTGCAGCAGTTCTGCATTTTACAGAAGAGTGACCGTGTAACAACACTGATTTCTTTCTGCCATGTTATTCAGTCCACTAAAAATGCCAAAATAGAAATAGCACAGTTAGATGACGATAAAAGGAGTCAAGCCATGTATCACTGTGCTGAAATCCACGGCTTTGTTTTTTGCACAGGGACAGCGAGCCACCAGTTTTATTTTAGCAATCATTACTGAGCTCAAACTAGTCTGCATTGTTGTGCTGAGAGCCAATCAATGTTGACACATGCAGAAGCAAGCTGGCGTGTTGTCTGTGCAACTCTAAAGAATCATAAAAGTGCGCTTGTGAATTGAATAAAAAGTGGTTGCTTAGTACAGCCATACATGCTACCTTCAGTATAAATATAACATGATGTAGGAGTTGGTAAATTGACTTACAGCTCCTGGACGGCACCTGGTTGAGACTGGGAAAGAAAAATTCTTGTATTCAGGGAAACAGGATACATTGTCCACATGTAGTGGTTATCTCAAGCAGAATTTGTAGAAATATATTCACAGGACGATAGCTATGATGTCGCGAAATACAATGAAATAAAAAATAAGCATTTAAGCGTGCGTGGGGCATAGTTGTGTAACACCAATCAGTATGAGGCCGGAGCGATGAAGGTAATGGTTGATTTATTGGCCGAAGTGTTAGAGGAGATGATCCCTTGACCCAGAGAGAACCGAATGGCGAGTGACACCAGCACGAGGAGGGAGCTTAATTCAGCTGCACTTTGGGGTCATTATCTTCGGCGGCTTGTGCCGCTCTTTTTTTTTATTCGAGAAGTGTGCAATGAGGCATAAGTTGAAAAAGGAAAGGGGGAAGGAATGCACGGGATTGAAAGTTAAAAGAAGTAGTGAAGAACCGTTGCGCTGAGGTAGTCGCACAGGTTGCTAATGAAACGGTTGTTCATTGTCCACTTCACGTAGTCACTTTCGCGGTTCCACCGCAGGCCCACCTCCCTGAGGAGCCGTTTTCTGATAGCAGCCGTCGCTGGGCACGTCCACAACAAGTGCCGCACATCACAAATGTCCGGTGCAGCGCTACAGTGAGGGCACCTGTCAGGTACTGGCAGATCTTTGGCACGCCACCGATGACGGACAGATGGGGTCAGAGCCGCCCCTGCCCGAATCCGGCGCACGGATACCTCCTCCTGCAGAGTAAGACTACGGGGTAGAGGGTGCGAACACGGAGGAATTAGAGCGCGCGTTCGCTGGCGCAGAACTTCGGAATCGGAAACATGGGGCAGGAACGGATCTGGGGGAAGAGGGGAAGGTGGCGGATCGTCTAATGTATGAAGATGAGTCATAGCATCCGCTTGAATGTTATGTGGATCCTGGGCATGGCCGCGAATCCAGTGTATGCGCACAGGACATGGATACTTTGCGCAGAGCACATGAATAGATTGTGAAATCTGGAACGTTCGTCGAACAGCCTTAAGCTGTTTAAGGGCGGAGCGGGAGTCGGTGTAAATATGAACTGTATTGAATGTTGGAACGAGCGGAAGGGAAGCAATGGCATTATAAATGGCTTGAAGTTCCAATGCCAGGGGAGTGCACGTATCCGCAGTATACGTCGCACGAGAGTTGAGATGCGGATGAGATGGACTATACACAGCAGTAACACCCCTCTCTGCAGAATGTGATGCATCCGTGTATAATATGCACCTTCAGGCAGATATGCTGCTGATACCGACGGGGAAACAGTGGGGCGATTGTCAGTGAGCTGGCAATAGGACCACGGTAGAAGTGTCTTTAAACGATGAAGTTTGAGAGACTGTTTTCGAGCTCTATTTGCCACCCGTTGGTCGATGATTTCACTGAGTGTGTTAAGTTGGGCGAACTCCTGTAGCACTGGTATGGGTGTTAAACGAGGCAGATATGTTATGACGCGCATAGCCTCACGATTGATAGCTTCAAGGGAGTCCCACTGTCTGCGGGTGAGACGTTGAAATTGTGCCTGATATACTATCCCTGGCTGAAGGATAGAGCGCACAAGCTGGCGGGCCGTATGAGCACGTGCGCCACCAGAGCGCATAGCTATGCGACGAATCAGACCTAGAGTAGCGTGAGCCGATTTACGGGTGGCTGTCAGCCACGGGGTGCCAGTCCCAGATGTATGGAGGAGAAGACCAAGAATACGAACAGTTTCTACCTGAGGATTCAGAGAGTTATGTACCGTAAAATTTAAAGGGGGAGCTTTCCGTAAGGCGGCTTTATTTCCAATTCGAATGAAACATGATTTAGTAGGAGAGAGTGTTAGACCCAAAGGTGGGAGGCGAGATGTCAATACATCCAGCGCGTGTTGAAGGACCGACTGATGAATAGACGCATCTGGATGACAGCACCACAAGGTGATATCATCGGCATATACAAGCACGCGGATAGAAGGGATGGTCTCTAGGGCTCGAACAAGAGGAATAAAAGCCACATTAAATAATGTGGGGGCGAGAACGGAGCCCTGCGGCACTCCTCTATTGGAAGTGAAATTACCAAAGGGCTTTCCGTGGACACGCACGCTGAAGGTTCGATTTGCTAAAAAGGCGTGAATGGAGAGGAGGAACCGGTGAGGGAGACCAAGAGTTTGAAGGGAGGCAAGAATGGCAGAGTGAGGGAAGTTATCATATGCCTTTGTTGTCTGTAGCGATTACGGTTCGTACAAGGTGACTATGCGGAGAGTGGTCAAGCACGTCAGCAGCCAAAGTAGCAAGGCCGTCCTCCGTTCCAATTTGTGGGCGGAAACCAATTTGGGAATCTGGGTAACAATCATGGGATTCCAGCCACCACGACAAGCGTGCGGTGTTAGGTGTGGGGCTTCTGTCCCGTAGCAGGCCACCGGTGTTGGGGGATTGCGCTTCGATCCCACCGCTGCCACCAGTTGTTAGATGCGGTCCCCTGGTTCGCCTGTGCCGTCTCTCGCCAAGGTCGGTGTCCCCGGGTTCCGGATCGGGAGACTGCTGTTGTGGGGGTGACGAAGAGATGAGAGGGGCTTCAAGGTGAAGAAGAGACTGAAAGGGTTTATTTACATTTTTACAAAGTTTGAAGGAGTGAATCGGGAGCTGGCTGATCACACGCCAGATCGGTGCTTAAATAGGGTCCGCTGTCCCCAGGTCCCTAGTTCGGGAATCTAGTTCATTAAAAATGCGTCGAATCACTGTGATGTAGATCACGTGTCCAGTCTTCCGGGTCCGCCTTCCAGGACGCCCCCAGCCACACACTCTTGCCACTTCTGGCAGATTATGGTCCGCGCTGTCCAGGCTTCAGTGATGAATAGCCCGAAGGGGGTCCCATGGCAGCGTCGTAGGTCAGTCACCTGCACTTCACAGCGGTAGCGTGGGAGCGAAAGGTTTCCACCGCAGTTTGCAGAAGCTTTCACGTGGAGCGTGGGACCGAAAGGTTGGCACTGTAGTTTGCAGAAGGTTCCACGTATAAGGAAAAGCACAGTCTAAGACGAAGTTGTTTTCGAAGCACGAGGATTCCGGCGACGTTGGCTTAGTCAAACCCGGCCGCATTTGCCACGGCTCATTTGCAGTCCCGCCGCTCGCCGGCTCCCCCGTTGTCCCCTCCGGGAGAAACATGTCCCGGGTGGGTACGGCGTTGAGAACAAAAGACAGGTTCACCAAAGCCGTTCTCAGACAGCGGAGGGCCGTTTCACCCCGTAAACAGCAAAGGGGGGGGGGGGGGGGAGGACCCTTGTAGACGCCACCACCTGCACTCGTGGCGCTGCAACCACATCGACGGCCCTTTGAAGCCTCTGTCGATTGATGATTCCCAGTGGCTTGAATATTCTTGGCATGTTGGCGCCTCCAAACGTAACAGCGGCTAGAATGTTTTCATAAAGCTTGCAGATGGTAGGCGTAAGGGAAATTGGACGAAGAGCGGAGAGAGATACTGGAGGCTGACCTGATTTGGGTATTGGAACCACAATAGAATGCTTCCAGTCTCTCGGCATTACGCCAGAAAGCCAAACTTCGTTAAAAGTATCAAGTATGGTTTGCAAAGCTCTCCCTTCCAAGTTACGGAATAAGGAGTTAGGTATGCCGTCGTGCCCGGGAGTAGTAGTAGTTTTTAAACGTTCAATGGAGGCCAGCAGCTCTGCTATGGTGAGGTCAGAAGTAATTCCATCGGGGGGCTCTGTTACCGATAAGTGAGGTGGAGACGTAGCGGTGCAGTCATGGTTTGGAAAAAATTGACGGGCCGCTTGTTGTGCAAATGTGTCCTCATCCACATTTAGCGTGAGGCGAATGCTCTCTGTGTAATCTGCAACCTGAGAAGGGCGCTCCATGGCGTGAAACACTCTCCAAAGATGTCGATTGCCCTGCGTAGAGGACAGGCGGGCACACCATGCTGCCCAGCGTTGCCTGCCTAGCCGCTTTGCATAGCGCCGCGCCCGTGCGGTAGCGCGGTGAAGAGTAGGAAGAGCCGAAGGGTCATCGGGGTGACGAGTAGCGTAAAGATCCGCCTGGCGACGAAGAGCCCACAGATTCAAGAGATGTATGCCCGGGTTTGGGTCGTCTTCATTTACAGTAGTGGTAATAGTGTAAGTAGCGAGAACAGCAGAGAGAGTAGACAATGATGAAGAGGGGTTGAATGTAGATAAATGATTGTCTGCGCGTACAGAGTCCCATGATGTTATTCGTACAGGGCGGCGTATTTTCCGTAGACGCGTAGGCGTGAGGGAGATAAAAATAGGGCTGTGATCGCTACCCCAAGTATCAGAATCAACAGCCCAACGAGGGTTACCGGGGCCTAACCACCAAGTCAAATCAGGTGAATACGGGCCACCTCGTGGGCGGGCAGAAGTATTCGGGTGGTTTAAAAGTTGAAAGGAATGATCCGAAAAGCTCCCTTGGATGTGTGCACCCCTTGAGGAATCCGATGGGTAACCTCACGCAGTGTGTGCACCGTTGAAGTCACCACCAAGTAGAATAGGGATACCCGAGTTGGTAGAACGTAGAAAACAAACCAATCCCAGATTGGGAGATGCGGAGCCAGGACGACTATAAAAAGAAACTAGAATATGGGGTATGCGTGCAGGTTTTACGAGAAGGGCGACAACCTCTTGACGTGTGTTGCACCACCGTGAAAGGTCGAGCGGTGTGTGCGGAACTGAACTGTGAATATAAATTGCAGATTTACCTTGACTGAGGGAGGAGGCGGTGCAACGGCGATCAGGGATAGAGGGCGAATGGTATGCGCAGAAACCTGAAAGGCGTGGGAGTGCATTATGCTCTTGCAGTAGGAACGCCCATGCCCTCAGCTTTCCGTCGCGAAGGCGGATGTTCACTTCAGAGGCCTTATTAGCGAATCCTCGACAGTTCCACTGCACCACCACCGATGATGATGCGCTATCCATGACGAGGCCGAAGAGCTTCCACGATGAGGGATGTCACCTGCTTCATCAGCGCTAATATCTTATCCACTGTCGGGGTAGTCACGGCTAACAGGTGGTCGGCACCTGATTGTGGTCCAGTGCTTACTCGAGGTGATTCCTCTGATGATTGCTCCCGAGTTATTAGAATTCTTCGAGAGGATTGAGAACGACGCTGTTCCCGGCGCTGGGTGAGTTCGTCTAGTCGGCGGCGAGCCTCCGCGATTGCATTTTCTAAAGCTGTGTCTTCATCTGTGGTATCCACATGTGATGGATGCACTGGACGTTTTGGCGTACCATTTGATCCAGGAAGGTGAGCCGCTTGTGCATATGTACGCTGGTGAGGAGACGTATGGTGAGCAGCGGGCTCAGATAAACGAAGTTCAGGGAAGTCGTTGTCGTCACATGGGAGAGCTGCAAAGCGATTACTTGTGGGAACATCCATTTTTGCAGGCGACTTGTGAAACTTCTTCGCTTGCTTCTTCTTTGGACAAGTGGGGGAGCGAATGTCATGGTCCGGCGATTTGCACAGGGCACAATGAACTGTTGGTTCATTCATGTCGGTCACAGCTGCTGGATTAGGGCAGGTATTTTGCATATGTCCTTCTTTGTGGCAGTGATAACAAAAAATACGACGAGGTCGGAAGGGCTGTGGTTTGACGATCGCACTGTAGTAGGTAAGGTACTTCGGGAGAGTCAACGGGCCTTGCAGGATCAGCAGGTATGAGCCCCGGCGACCCATAGGCCGTGCTTGCAGTACAACATGAGTTGAGCAGCGAATATTTGCGCGCACCTCCTCGGGAGGGCTCGTGCTGTCGACATGATAAACCATGCAGCGGAGCGTGTCAGGACCAGATGCAAAATATATTTGCACTGGGACATGCTTGCTATCATCCAGGGGGATCCGCGTAACTGCGCAAAGTTTCTGGGCGTCCATCAAGGATGACAAGTTTACCGTGATGGTGTTCGATGGGCGATGGACGACAATCCCGCAGTAGTTCGAAGAGCTAAGAGCGTGGTCAATTGTGGCTTGAACATTCCGGGCAGGGATGGCAGTCATATCAAAGCGCAATGTAGGCTTGATGGTAACGCAGAACGAGTTCGCACTCGTCTGCATAAGGCCGCTGCTGCTGCTGCAGTAGGCCCCCCGCTAGAGAAGGAGTCCGGTGTAGCTTGGAGCCGGAACCACTCATTTAGGTGCATTGGGCGGGGCGCCCTCTATGAAGGCTGGCTTCAAGCGGTCGACTGAAATGGTGTTAGGCGCCCATGAAAGTCGACGATGAAGAAATTGGATGTTTTTTCGAGTACACGGAACGGGCCATCGTAGGGACGCTGAAGCGGCTTGCGGACAGAGTCTCGAAGAACAAAGACGTGTCTGCAAGTCGCTAGTTCGAATGGAACATTCGAAGATGGCCGAGAATGGCGTCGGAGATGTGGCGCTCGGAGATGACGGCAAAAGTGGCGGAGCTGCGTCACTTAATCTGTAGGGTCGGGACTTGTAGACGAATCGGTGGATTCGAAAAGGGTCACCAGGAAGACACAGGGGCGAGCCGAGGACGAGTGCTGCCGGAGTGCAAAGAAGATTTTGTTTCAGTGTAGCACGGAGGCTGAGCAGAACCAGTGGTAGGGAAGCAGTCCAGTCGGTAGGGTCGAGTTAGGCTTTGAGTAATGTCTTAAGCGAAGGATGGAAGTGTTCGATCATGCCATTGACGATGAGATGGTAAGTAGTAGTTCCAATTCGGGAAGTTCCAAGTAAAATCGTATGGTTATTGAAAAGTGATGATTCAAACTGGGGCTCCACGGGCAGTGGTAATGGTCGAGGGAACCCCGTGTCGGGAGACCCAGCCGGTGACGAAGGTTCTGGCGAGGAAGTCACTGGTGGCGTCAGGCAGAGGGAACGCTTCGGGCCAGCAAGTGAACCGGTCGATGCAAGTAAAAAGATAGAAATGTCCAGCGAAAGGTGGCCAAGGACCCAAGATATCAATATGGACCTTGTCGAAACGTGCGGATGGTGGAGGGAACGGGACGAATGGAGATGTCGTGTATCGCTGAGTTTTAGACTGCTGGCAAGCCAGGCAGGCGCGGGCCGACGCGTGCACGTCTTTTTGATGCCGGGCCAGATGTAACGTTTTGTGAGGAGATGCTTTGTGGCGTGAATTCCGGGATGGGACAGGCCGTGGAGGGCGTCGAAGACAAGACGACGAAAGGTAGAGGGGACCAAAGGGCGCGTAGTGTCTGCCCAAGTGTCGCAGATGATGGGGGACTGGGGCACGAAGGGAGGAATATTTCACGGAGAACCAGCGAGCCAGGGTCCTTGCGAAGGTCCATAACTTCCGCGTCATGCTGCTGAGCTTTTGCCAGCGCGGCAAAGTGGAGGTTCGGTGACGGAGCAGTAGAAGCGAGGGAAGCTACATGCATCACGCGACAGTGCATCAGCCAGGGCATTGTTGTTGTGATGCGCCTCGTCATTTTCACGCCATATTAGGGCATCTCCAAACTACCGGATGCACGTAATGGTATATCGGGGCACTGTGTAGCTGAGGGATAATTTGTACGGCGAAATATTTCGCGTTCCCTGCCGATGTGTCACTCAGCAGAGCTTTTCCTTCAGCGTACTGGGTCACCTAGTCAGTTGCGACTGTTATCCTATTGTCCCCCGGATGTCGACAAGGGAAGAAAGGAGATACTTGCCAATTTGCTGGAAAAACATCGTTGATGGTTTAACTGGTTCTAGTGACCGCGCCGGTCTCTTTGGTGGCATTATACGGCTTTGGCAGTCATGCTAAGTCTTGATGTTCTCTGTGGCGTGGGCGGAGTGACGGGGATAGTAATATTTTTCTTGAATTCGGTGGAGAGTTCAGGAAAACTGGGGTTGGGCAGCTTCTGGTTTTATGAGAAGCATGCAAAATTTTCTATCGGACAACTAGAAGACAGTCGGTCTTGTTATGTACAACGTTTTCCTTAACGAATACTATTTTCTTGGTATTCGTATAGGGCAAGGGGCGAAGAAATTTTCCCTTCGCGGTATTCCATGAACCGTTGTAGATTGGGCCCTTTGACCTGTTCCGCGAAATCGTTAGCGCTTAGCGGTCGTTGTTGTTGTTACCTCAAATACAATGGCACGTCCCAAGAATGCGTCCTCATCGTCTTCTTTCGGTGGCAGGTCAAGAGGTGATAGTGACAGGCAGTATACGTTGGGATGCTTGCTGCTTGGCTTGTAGAGCACGGTGATGTCAAATTCCTGGAGGGGCAACCTCCACAGAGAAAGGTGTGTGGATGTGCCTTCCAAAATGACAAGCCAGCGTGATGCGTGATGGCCGCTGACTACTTTTATTCGCCTTGCTGGATGGAGGGAGGGACGGAATTTCGATCTATCCCAGATGATTGCCTGTCACGACCTCTCGGTTGATGAATTAATGGCCTGATCGTCCGACAAGTAGCGGATAGCTTAGGCAGTAACTCTTTATATCCCATCGTCTTAAGGGCTAGCACGGCGCTTATACGTACGCGGCTAGAATCAGTATGGATGTCGGTTTCTTGGTCTAAGTCGAAATAGCAGTTAACTATTGCAGGCTGTAATCAGCCGATGAAATTGCTGGAAGGCTTCAAGAGGGATAGCTGCCTGTTTGAATGGCACGTCTACCTTAGTGATCTACGCCAAGGGTTCCGCCGCGTTTTTACCGATTTGCCAACAGGTCTGGTAGTAAAGCAAGGTGGGAAGCGTATACCGAGAAGCTAACGACACTTACGTCACTGCATTAAAAGCGCCAAGAATAATTTTCTTCATAATTAATTTTCTTCACGACGCACTTCGTAGCATTCTTTCCACTTATCCTAAAAATTTCTGGGTCGTGGTAACCCCCACCACAGTGATATCATTACCTTATAAGACGAGAATGGTTTTGCCATCCTTGATGCAGAATGCCCAGCGCTATTGAAATCCACATTCTGTAATAACTTTTTTTCATTGCACTAACGCCATTTTTCCACAAGCGCAGACTTATAACTAATTGACTATGGATCCCATTCGCATCGAAGCATGTGGTATTGAGAAGATAATTGAATCCCGTAAACCATGTTCCAGTCTAGGTATTGACTTAATCAACCCGAAATTTCTTAAGGGTTATCAAACGTACTGTTCACTGCTGCTTTGTAAGATATTTCAATAGTCCCTCGGCACTGGTGCTCTGCCCGGTGACTGGATGGTCGGGAAGGTGGTACCGATGTATAAATCAGGTAACAATTCCCCCCTTAATTACCGTACCATATCTTTAACAAACATTCCATGTTAAGTATTAGAGCACATATTATACACAGGTATTGCGAACTTCCTGGGATTTAATTAATTTTTACAGACACGCAGCACGATTTCCGTAAGCGACTGTCTTGCTACACTCAGTTAGCATCATTCACACATAAACTTAATCTCATCCTTGATCGCCGCTCAATAGCTGACTGCGCCTTTCTTGATTTAGCAAAAGCCTTCGAAAATGCATGTCATAAATTACTATTTTTTAAGCTAAGCAAATTAAACCTTGATCCGGGGCTTTTTTCCTGGCTCGAATATTTCCTTTGCAACCGCCCTCAATTCGTAACTGCTAACAATGCTATCTCCCCATCAACCGCCGTCCATTCTGGAGTGCCACAGCGATCTGTTTTAGACCCTTGTTTATTTCTGATTTAATATTAATGACATACATAGTTGCGTATCCTCGAACATACACTTATTCGATGTCGATTACGTAATTTTTCGCGAAATTAGCGGCACTAACGACGAGTGCGCTCTACAAAACAATCTCTCTTCTATATCAGCATGGTGAAACTTATGGCTAATGGAACTTAATTCTTCTAAACGCAAAGTTTTGCGTGTCTCCCGCACATCATCCACTACCGGTGTATATTATCCAAATAATATCATACTCGAGGCCGTCACGTCATATCGCTGCATCGCAATTTATATATCTTTCTCTCTAAGCTGGTCGCTCCATATTAACGCCATAATTAACAATGCTAATAGCATGCTAGGAATTTCTCCAATTTACCTACTTCCCTAAAACTCATGTTATATAAAACTCTTGTCCGTAGCAAACTAGAATACGCATCTGCAATTTGAGACCCCAGCTACGCAAGTTCAAGAATACGCTCGAGCTTGTGCAAAATAACGCCGCCCGTTTCATCCTACTTAACTTTAATCGCACTGCAAGTGCCATCTTCTATGAAAAATACGCTTAACCTTCCACCTTTAGCCTCCCGTCGATAATGTTCACGGTCATGTTTATTTCATAAAATGTTATTACAAAATTCCCAATCTACGCGATGAAATCATATCTCCTCCGTCTTTCATCTCTCCATGGCTAGATAACATTCACAAAGTCGGCATAACGTCATACGAAACAAAAGCTTGTTCAAAGTCATTCATTCCGCGTACATCAGCAGATTGGAACCCCGTTTCCGAATCGACAGCCTGCATTCAAGTCAACCTGCGCTTCCGTAACAGTTTAGCTAATATTGTATACTAAGGCTCACAACAAATGTACTTATAATTCTCCATTACCTTTGTTTACCTTAGTTACCTTTGTTTGTTCACTTATCTGTCGCTTACAACTTATACTTACTTCTTTTACTGAACTGCATAACCAGGAACATGACGCTTGTATGCTGAACTTGTGTTTTTGTTCTCTTTGTATAATTTGTAACCACTTCCCTCTGAAATCCCTTTGGTCCTCAAGGTATCCATAATAAATGACATATAATATATAAATTAACGCGCGTGATGTACATATCATAAGTTCGGTACTAAGGACTAACTCCAAAAATTTTTCTCATAGCTTTTTTATTGGCAGCTGCGGCAAACGCTCCTACAGCAGCTTTCTTCTGCGTATTCGAGCGTGTTCCATCCTTGCTCACGATATGGCCTAGACACAGGACTTCTTCGTAAGCGAGGTGGCGTGGGTTGGTCGAGAAGAATACATTGCCTTTACTCTGTTCGAAACTTTTTCAGGTGATTGTCAAAGTTCGAAGCTGACGTGAAGACGTCGTGAGCACGTGAAGCAAATTTGCCACTTCGCGCATGGCAGTACTGCGCCCCTACAAGCTGGAACGTTGCCGTGCAAGCCCGAGTCCGAAGTGTATTATCTTGAACTGGAAATGACTATCCAGCGTAATGAAGTCGGCGTTTTCTCAATTTCTGTCATCGATTTGCCGATACCTGCCCTTCAGATCCACCCACGAGGTGTTGTCGAAGCAGGCTTCGGGTAGATGTCTTTCTTTGTTACGCTCTTTACTCGGGTTTAATCGACGCAGAAGCAGAGGCTGCCGTCTCCCATTTTGTGCAGGACGACCATTTTGTGCTTCCCTGTGGCTCCTCTACGGCGGAACCGTATCGCCCACACATTTCCCCCGCTTGGTCCAAGATGGCTAGGCCTAATCGGGTCAATACTCGGTAGGGGCTTCGAGGAAGAGTTCGGGTGCCATCGGTATGTATCTTGAAGAAACGTTTCGAAGCTTCGCGCTAATATCAATCGCGATTTATTTGATCCACCACCTCTTTCGTTGTTCCCCCTTGCCTTCCTTCCTTCTGCGTTTCTTTGAAGCTCCATCTTGTGGAAGCAGCTAACAAAGTAACAACCAACTCACGTCGTCCTAAGTGGAGCACAAAGGTTGCATCGTTATGTTAGGAAGACCCTAGCAGGTGTCTGAAGAAGTGGTTCCGGTTTTCCGAATCTGTGGGCGGATCTCCGACGGTAACATAGTTTAGGAGTAAAGTGAAGACAAACTCACGTTGCTGCTAGCCATTTCTTTCGCGGCAAGTAGCGAGAGAAAGATCCGTATGAACTGCGGTGTTCAACTGGGCGGAATGGTGCGCAAAATGCCGTAATTGTAAAATTTGCCGCGGGGGTAATGACGCATCGCTTGATTTTACCCAAATAAGAACCTCTCTACGCTGGGTTTTCTACCTGAAAGTTGAGAAAAAGAAAACAAGCTACCAGCCGTTATCGTCTCTACGCCCCTGAACTACGCTACTTTATTGAATTCCCGTCAGCAGTAACGGCAGCTTCTACACTTTCAAAACATGAGAAGAACTGCCAAAAAACAAGAACTCAAAGCGCTTTTCAGTCCGAGTTCGAATTTCATATTACTGCCATGGTAAAAAAGAACTGCAACAAAGAAGATGTGTCGAAACGGCAGCAGCGGTACCATCGCTGAGTGCGCGCTGTTGGTTGGATCTGCAACCGCCGACGGGCAGACAAATGCCGATAAGTGCGTGGTGCTCTTAGGTCCAATAAACCTCATTGCAAGCGGCGGAAGGGGGGGGGTAGAAAACTGGGAAACATTAATGGCGTATCGCTCAACCGGCCTGAAAAACGAAAGGTGTGCTGCATTTCTACTCGCCAAAGGGGCGTTTGTCCGAATCCTTGCACATGGCACAGCCAGATAAGTGCTAGAGCGGCAGGTCATTCCAATTAGCTGAGTATATATTGATCAGATTTTTTTTTTGAAGAATACGTCGCCTAGGGCATAATGCGTGGTGGACCGCCATGTTAGAACAACAGTGTTGTCTGCGGAACAAGAGAAATAAAAAAGCATGTCGCCATGCATTGTCCGTCCCAGGGCAGCAGAATTACCTTCGCAGACAATGCCATTTTTGCTACTGAATACTTTTGTTTAGTGTGCATTAGAGTCCTCGTGTGCCGACTAGCTGTGCCCATCTGTGGTACTTCTCAGTGGACTGCAGATGTCGCAGGTGTTGAAGCCTTCTGCACCTTGAACGGAGGAAGAACTTTCCAGGAATAGCATCCGCTGTGCAGGAAGTGCCCTTTAACAATGCTGGCAAGACAAACGTAAGCCCTTCGAGAAGAGAGAACATTAGAGCAATACTTTTCTTGACTTGAAGTTTACAGCAACTGCTGCGGCCTGTTACCGGAAGCTGTTAAAGATGAGAAACCTCTTCATAATATAAGAGAACACAAAAACAGGCGAGAGCGAGAGATCCGGTGGAGCAACAACACTGTGCAGTTCACCAGGCATAGGTGTTATTGCGCGGATCGAAAAGAAAGCGGTAGGGAAGATTACGATGCAGTAAATTAAGATTTTACGCCCTTCAGCTCTGAGCCTCCAACGGCGCATGCAACCAATGAACGTGACGTGCAAATTGTAGCAACGAAATATTGGTAAAATCCGATTCCGAAACAGCCGACAAGAATTCAGCTTTCCTTTCATGGTGCGCTCTTTTCCAAGACAGCGAGAGGGAACGACTGACTAGGCTTGACTGTGCGGACTACGAAACGGCCATGCCTTATGTTGGCTGCTGTTTAGTGGCTCGCGAAATATGTACGGTATTGATTGTTCGCCTATAAATGTTTTCACGAATAATGCACGTGAGCAGTAAAAACTGGTGGTTAAGGAGAGTGATTAAAACATTCGTCCTCCTCTGCGGATGTCTGCTGAAGGTAGCGAAAACGCAGGACATTATGCTGGACATAATGGCGGCTTCAAAAGCCTTTCCTGCTCGAGCAGTACTGCACTATTCATCGTTTGACACAGGTATGCTTCCCAAAAGCGTCAAACAGTTTCCTATTGCGCTGAAATTTGTCAGTGCCTCTGATTATCAGATCAGGTGTGAATTCTTGGGCTTCACACCAGGAGAGAGTTGCGGAATTCACCGCACAAAATTACGGGCATTTTGGCTCGAAAAAAGATTGGTATTTTTGCGCCCCTCTTGGCATAAGTTTGTAGGGCCCGTGAGGTCTTTGTTTGAAAACTTAGTATTAAGCCGAGCGCGCAACCTATTGTTCGTTCCTGCGGATTAGCACGAAGTCGCTCTGCAAGATTTTTCAAGTGGAATCTGCCAAATGGTCAGTGTCAGTGCAGATGACATCAAGGCTCCTGAGGAACGCTTTCGGCGATGCGCCGTTCGCAGAACGGTTCCTACATGGGAGTTGTTCGTCCACCATGAATCCGAGGGAAAATTCCCCAGGGGGTCCAAATACACTGCAATGTTGTCCACAACCGATGGCTACAAAGTAGACATTAAGACAAAGCCGGAAGCTTTGGCCCTAGTCGACGCTTACAAGACACTCAACAACACAATTGATACTACTGAAGGGGGTGACTGGCATGACGTAAACAGCAAGAGCGTGGACTTCATGGCTGTTCCAGTTGGAATCGCTGCCCTGCAGAGAGGAGACTTGTTTGCATATGCACACTATGCACCTGCTCCGCTTTGCTTTTACACAGCCCTTCATAGGGCTGACGAACTCACCTCCATCGACTCCTGGAGTTCGCTGCTCTGTTTCGCAGTTTCCTTAATTGCTGCTGTGTTAATGCTTGCATTGCATTTTCATGTCCGCTGGAGCCTTCTATCGAGCGAACTACAGCGCCCCACCATTAGTTGCATATTCCTATTTTTCGCCTCCACATTCCTTGGGAAGGGCCTGCCCACGTCACTGGCAAGCAGAGCAGCTTTTTGCGGTCTGGCCACGGCGGCGTGGGTCCTTGGCATAATGGCGTTGACAAATTACGTTCAGTCTAGTGTCACCGCTGTCCGTAGCACCACAAGAACACTCAAAAACGTTAATTCTTTCTCGGAAATGAGTGAGCTGTTTATAAGTGGAAGAGTGTGTCCGTGCCTTAGCATGGAATGGCGCAGATTCTTTGCGAATATTCTCCTGCGAGGCGCTTTGAGTGAGCTTGTCTTGATATATGGTAGTGAGAAACACTGTGGCAAGTGGACCTTATCTGCGATCGACCTGGTCCAGTGTTACCAGGGAACTAGCGAAGGAACGCACGTTGCTCTCTCAATCTGCACTGACGACGAAGTGACAGTCGCTGCGCAGTGGGGCCTCGTCCCAGGTGAGCACCGCTTGACGATGATGCAAGCTTCTGCAGTGCACACTCTCAATCCGCACAGGTAAGCAAAGTGTTCTTCTCAGTGACTATCGTCAGTTTCACTTCGCATTATATTACCATTCTTCGTTTAAGCAAAAGGGAGCTTTTCAAAGAGCTGCCGAGAATAAATATGGACCGAAAGAGAGTTTTCTCGGGAGATATTTTCGCTGCGCGAGAAATGCAGGTGTTTTTTGCTCGAAACATGAGTTAGTTTCTTCGAAATCGAAAAATCAAAATTATGATTTCTACTTCTCGCAACCCCCACCCGCCCCCTTTCGCAAGAGTTGTAAAGTTCTCTTTGAAACGTAAAAAAATTAATGCTTTTACAAGTAATCAGAAAAAAAAAACGATCGAATCAAACACTCCTTTGTCGACCAAAGGTGTTTGCGCTGCCAATCGTTCCTGGTAGCCTGCTGGGATACTGAACAAGACTCAGCGCGCAGCCCTGCTGAGATGCTGAACGATAACCTGAGCTCCCAAACGAACATGAACGAAAGACTAGAGGCGATTGAGGCAAAATTTCAAGAAGTCTTCGAATTTGGAACCAAATACCTAGGATACGAAACTAAGATTATCAGCATCGAAACACATTTACAAAGAAAACAGAGCTTGTGAACGGTGAAGACGTTCGGTTGCGAATATCTCGTTCGAGTATCTAACGAAACACCAGATTCGCCTGGCTATGATTTTACTGACGGCACGTCTCAAAATACGTTGCGTGCAACAGTGACTTTTGTTTAATATATACGATGAGGGGCAAGCAACCAAAGAAACGCCGACCAGTCATCCCCAAGTAACAGACCACCGTGAAATGTCCGCGTGCTAATAGACTGAAATAGAGTAATATTTAAGGCTAGTAATGTCGGAAAAGTGAGCGGGCAAAAACGTGATTCTTGCTTTCCACTGAACATGAGGGAACGGGAAAGAAAAGGAAAGGGAGAGGCGGAATGCAAATGTTAGAGGATGATGAGGACAGCGATTACGCCCTAAGAAATTCCTCAAAGGCGAAGGGGAAAAGCATTTAGTTCTAGAAAGGTTTAAGCGCCCACAACGCAGATCAGAAAATACCTTTGGAAACGTACTAGCGATGCAATATGAGCAGGCAGCACATGTAGTGAGGGTTGTTTACGACATAATTGGAATGGCTGAGGGTTCTATTCAATGGCAAGTACACAAAAATAAAAGGCGCTTTTATGACGCGTACGTGACAATCCTGAACACTTTTAATGAAGCAGCAGTTACACTTACCTTCGATGCCTGAACATGAAAGCTTGTGGCATAATGATCAAAGGAGCTCACCCGAAATCATGATAATAGCAGACAACCCCCATGTGCTGATAATATGCTGAAACCTCCGTAAACATTGTTTTAGCGAATAGAAAAAAATCGTCCTCGGTTTGCATGTTTTTGCGTGTCGCCTCTATGGAAAGGCAGCCACGGCTGTTGGCTTCAAACCCGCGACCTTGGGGTCAACAATTGAACGCCAAAACCACAAATAAGACAAAACTGTAAAGATATTACGCGAGGGCTGCAAATACTGTATCTCTGTGGAACTCGCCCAGTCCTCAACCTTGTTGTTAAAATCACTGTGGAGAAAAGAAGCAAGTTTTCTTGCAATACACTCCATATTTATTTCCACGCATTTCAAACTGGCTCCTGTGCTACTCCAATGCCGACATGAATGCTGGGACTTGCATTCCTGCAGGTACCGGCACCGTCGTCTCGTGTTGGCCATCGCTGAAGCAGGGCTGGCTGTCCCTCACCGGAGACTGGCAATGACCGCCAGCGGTGACCACCACGGCAAAGAAACGGAACCGGTTCACTTGTACATTGGGGTGTACCTGCTTGGCTGCGCGGTGTCATGTGCGGCTCTCGCAGGAGAACTCTTGACGAAGTCATGTCTCAGGGAACGCCTTTTAATGCTGCAACGGAAGCTGCTTAAAACACCATAAAGAAACAATCGCTGCATGTGCTAAATGCTCAGCAAATAACATTGATGGCAAAGCATTGTTTTTCTAATAATGAACTCGGCAAGCCTGGGCTGTTAGCGTGATGATAGCTTCAGTGACTTGGAACCCCATCTTGGAGAGGTCATGTTATTAGTGCTGTTTGAAGCGCTTAGAGTGGTACTATTATTTTCGATTACAGCACTTTCTGTTGTAACGCAATGCTAAACGTTCAACTGTTTTTCTTTCGAGCGCAGTATTTTCGAGCGTGGTAGCAACGCAACATCTTAAGGCAATTGCCATTTCACACTGGACTCGGAGACAATCCGCTAGTTAACGCTTTTGTTTGAATGCACAAAGATTTTTTTTAATGATGCTGATTGAAAGTCGAGTAAACCTATCTGAGGTGGAAGTGCCAGCACAATTTTCAATGTGTGTAGATGCAAAACAATATGCTTATGAAAAGAAAAGGACCCACGAAAACAAGAAACACGAGGACAAAGAAACGAAGCGGACACGACCTCATCTCTTCCTCTCCTTCGGTGCAACCTTCAAAGGGCATGCCATTGGGCAGGTGTGTCAGCTTCTTCACACGTTTATTATTGAAACCGGGAGATTTTTGTGTTAACTTCTCGATGTCTTTACTTTCCTCTCAAAATTATTTTCTTTCTGATAAATTTTAAAAATTTTGTTATTCAACACACACTGCTTTGTTTCCTCGATATTCATTCCGATTTCCTCATGTTCTTTCAAAATTCGTGATTTTCTTCCTCTCAGATTCCTCTCTATCAGCCGCTTGAGAAAAACCTGAACGAGTTTTTTTTTCCTGTCTGAATCTGCACCAAACCCTGGCCAATCCCCCACCGTGGGTATGTGCCATCGTTTTTGAGGCAACAACAACAACAACAAGAACAGCGCTACAAACAACCCCAATTTTTATTGGAATAGCTCTGCTTTTACACATTAACTGTTTTTATCAACAAAACGATGTCACTATGTGAGCTTATCATAACGCCTTGGTTATCTCGTGCACCTAAGACATGAAATTGGGTGAATTAGTGTGCAATTGTGTCTAAGATACCTAATATCTTTTTGTGTGAGTGATATCGATGGTTTGCTGACACAGATGTTCCCGGAGCTTTCAATTTCGATGATTTAAATTATGCTCCTTCCAAGCTTGGTTGGACATGTTTTCAGAACTGTTCTGCTTTCAAGCGCGGGGCTGCAGTCACGCCGTTAACGAATATGCTCAATAATTTTGCTCCCCGCCTTTCCTCCCACGTCTCTGGCACGCTTCCTTCGCCTCTCATTAAGGCACCTTCCTGTCTGGCCTATGTACCGTTTACCTCAGGCTAGAGGAACGGAATAAATGACTCCTTTATTTCAGGCTACAAAGCGCTGCTGGTGTCGCTTAGAGAATGCGATAATCGTTGTTTCAGCGTTCGCCCTCCTGCAGATTCTGGAGAGATTTATAATCGCAGGAAAAAGACGTCAAGGTCAGTCCTTTTGTCGATTTTGTTCAGGTTGTGCGAGATCACGAGAAAATAAGGGACAACCACGGATTTCTCTGTCATTTCTTTCTCGAAGTAATTCAGGTTTGTAATTGGTATGTTCAGCTTCAGTGTGAAAACTTGAAATGATGTTATTATCTTTCTTAAATGCAGAAGCACTCGATGTTTGCGATAAATCGCTGTTGATAATGAGGATCTATATTATTCTATGCCGAAAGAAATTCTCCTGATAAGTGTCCGTGATTGCATTGACACGCATGGCGCCGTAGCCTTTAGATTACTTTTGACTTATCTGTGGATAACTTCACTCACTTAGCATGCATCTGAGGGGTAGATATGGGCAGTGGAATAACGCCACCCTAATTCAAAAGATGGAATATGCATTGGTTCTTGCCCAGCACCATGTGTCGGTGACATGTTTTAATCAGTATGTGACAAAATCATCCGTGACAGTTTTCAAGGTACTCATGTTAAAAAGGTAATTCGTTTTGTTGAAGATTTTCTTGTTTTTTTTTTACTGCGACAAGGAATTTTTTTTGCTGGTTTAAGTAAGCATCTTCTGAGGTTTCAAAGTGCCTTGAACCATTAGAACTCACACAGGAAGCACCTGTAAACGATTTCACACATTTTCTTTAGATATAGTACTACATTTTTCAACTGGACACGTCTGCTCAACCTTAGAGTCCAGATGCAACAAAGCCTTGCTCTCTGTAAACTCTACACATTCTGAGGTGGTCAAGAGAGAAATTGCGTAATCGTGTTTTACTGGCGCCATCAACAAATCCTGACCACATTTTGTGGGATGCAGCTTAGCCAATCAGGGGCAGCGCGTATCTAGTGCAAAACACCAGCCTGTGCTGTTGACGTCAGTTGCCGAAAGCATGCTAAAAATGTTGAGCGTATCAGCTAGTAAGCTGAATGTGTTAGACAAAGAAAGGGCAGAGAAAGTTGCGGCTATCCCGTATTTTCTCGGGTTCGCTCGCAAGTGGTAGAAGATCAGCAAAAGTGCTCGTCTTAATGTCTTTTTCCTTCGACTATTAATGCTCTCCAGAATCTGCGTGAGGGTTAACGTTGAAACAACGACCATCGCTTTCTCTAAGCTATACAAGGAGCGCATTGTACCCTGAAACAAGGAAGTGATTGATTCCATTGCAGTAAACTGCGGTGAACGGTACATAGGCCATGCCGGAAGGCGGCTTAATGAGAGGCTGAGGATGCATGCCAGAGACGTGGAACGGATGGCGGGGTGCAGATAATTGAGCATAGTCTCTAATGCCGTAACTGCAGCCTCGCGCTTGAAAACGCAATAGCTCAGCTCGGATGTCGAAGGCAATTTAGAAGTGAGATAATTAAAGCCATTGAAATTAAAAGTCCTGGGAATACGCGTGCCAGCAAGCGATCATTATCGCTCACGGAAAAAGCAATTAAGTATCTTAGACAAAGTAAGCACTAATTCACACAGTTTCGTGCCTAAGACGAACGAGAAACCAAGCTAGCCGAATATCAATGCCGAATGGCAAGCGCTCAATTCATTCATAAGTAGAAATGCTTGAAAGCCGCCTATAACAAGCTTGCACACATGACCTGGCGAAATATGTAATAACGCGTCGGACATTTGAAACGCGCTTAAACATTTTTTCTGATAAACCGTATGAACCCGTGCCGCCAGCCCGGAGTATTGTTTTCATTGGTCATCCCTGTATTTTTCTGGTCTGCCTTAAAAAAAATGATGGTGTTTCCGCTATCTTTCAGTCTTAAAACCCCCTGCGCTTGTCTTGATAGGTTTCAGTCTCTTAACTGCAATTATACTGCACACCTAACTGTCAACCCTGTTAATATGTTGTAGCCTAATTTATCAGAAATCACTATTTGCATCTTAGTCTAAAATGACTAAATTTATCCAAGATTTAAAAAATGCCAGCCAAACACTTCTAAGCACTTTCTCATGGTCATTTACCTTTTTAAGAGCGTTAGCTCTTACTCATCACGTTTCGAGATTTTTTGGGGTCTGCTACCACCCTGAGGTCACAGCGCCATCTGTGGCAGCAACTAGAAAAGAGCATAACCTCGCATGGGGACTTGTATCGCCATCTACAATAGCATTGTAGAAACAACCACCTGCCGCGTGCCAATGATGACGTCTCGGTGCAATATGGTGGATAGGAGTGGAACTATGTGAGAATTACCACGGCCGGGCTCGAGTAGCGGCGGCGGCGCGCGCTATGTACGGCCTGCACGCTGAAGGTGTTTCCTGTCTGCCTCCGCTGCGCGATCGTGGCGCTGCAACCCTACCGCTCCTAGGGTGCCTCGATGCTTGCCCGCTCTCCGCTGAGGGTGGTGCCACTCTTTGAAGGGGTCGTCGCCGCCAAAACCGGTTCTCGGGAGGCGCCGCCGCCATTTTCTTGCATTCCGCTCCCGCCGTCCCGCTGACTCCCACGCTAGACACGGAAAGCGGCATTCTTCATACAGTCTCTTTGCAGAATGCCTGGGTGCTGCGTTCTCCAGTGCACTAACAGCGCTAAAAATGGCTGGAGGATGTTTTCGTTTCCTGGAGACCAAAAACGACTTCTTCTATGGACTGTGAAAGTGAAGCGGGACAAGTGGCAGCCGACGAACTACTCCTGCATATGCGGCGTAAGTACCGGACTTCTCTGCAGGGCTGAATTTATTTTGGGGCTTATGTCAGCTTGTCTGTGTGACTCTTTCTGATAACCAGACGTGCGATTCTGTGTTCCTGTCGGAGGCTCCATATCATGCTTTTTCAGCCTTTTGATATTTGATCGCTGCAAACGGACGTAGTCTCTTAATTAGAGCTTGGGGTGATATGGAACCTCCGGCGCATTTACGCCTCCGTTCATTTCACTTCGCATCACGAAATAAGGCCCAGCCTTGCAAAAGTATTACGATCTTTCTCGGCCACGAAGCTTGAACAGCAGTGCATCACGCTTCTTTCACAAAAAGCCATCGCTGCCCGCTTAATTTGACAGGCGCATATAGCAGTGCGAAAAGTGAATCCCGGAGTGCAAAAAAGCATACGACGGGTTAAGCTTGTGTTTCTCCGCGTTGCATCAAATTCAGATCTTTTATACTTTTGTTCGCACTATGTTATTCATGACATTTATTCTAGTTTATCATATGTCACGGAAGGAGCTCATGGAAATGAAAAAAAAAAATGAGTGTGAAGTAATCTCTATTTTGTGCATGTGTGCGGATATGAGCCTATATGCGTGATGATGTGCGTTTGTTTGATTTTCTTTATTTATCGTAATTTAATCTTATTTGCCGGGGAATAAAGCATTTAAATTAGCAACACATTTTTTTTTGGTCCAGGCTCACTTTGAAGAATCCTGTTTTGAACAAAACCGGGTAGATGGATGGAAGAAGCTGAAGCCGAATGCAGTACAAACGGTTTTCCCATTCAGGGGTAGGTGTTTCCCATTCGATTCACTGCCTGATTCTGTATAAGTGCATACATTCGTTGCTAACAAAGTGGTGGTCGCTCGGAAACATTTGAATGGCATTTGAGCCGCTGGCCCGGCATGGGTGACTTATTTCGCCTTTAACACGTTATGTGTTCATGTATGTATGTATCCATTCTGCTTCTCAAGTTCTTATGGAGAAGAAACCTTCCACTTATTCAATTCTACTGTCGATCGGCTCACGCAACAGCCTTCATCTCAAACACCCACTTAACCCATTTCCACTTGAAAAGGCAGAATCGGTCGCCTTCTTTAATTAATACAAATGTAATTAATCAAGGCGACACAAAATAATTCAGAGAGCGGGGAACAAGTCAAGTACCTATGTGCACCTTTTGGCCCCAACCCTTATATTTTTTCGTGTGGAAAACTAAAAACTAAAAAAAAAATGCCGAGACGCTGGTCACGCCTTGTTTTCGCTTTGCTCTTTGTCTTGATTTTCCATATTCTGTGATTCCCGCATTTTCCCGTTACTGAACGCTGTTTGATCATTGGTTTGTACATCTTTCTGCTTCCAGTTGCTCCAAGGAAGCGAAAATCACCTAGAGACAGAACGCAGCCTGTGCCCGCATCCGTCAGTGAGGAGGTGAACAACCCCGCTGAAGGATTCCACACCGCATCAGAGGCAGATTTCCTCGCCAAGTCAACTCACATGGTATCACAAGATACGTCATCGGTCAACCTCCAAGTCAACAGCTCAGATGTAGAATCTTTGAACGTCGGAAATCCAAGCTCGACAGACGAAACACCCACAGCTAGTGAGACACAAACGGATTCTGTTGGGTTGAAAAAGCAGTTGTTAGACATGGAAAGAAAATACGCCACGCTTCAAGAACATCACACAATTGCTAAGAACACAATCCAAAAGCTCAAAAAGCAAGTTCAAAAGCATGAAAGCAAGGGTGATAATTTCGCAAAAAATACACGGTTCTTGAATGCAGACCAAATTTCCGCACTTTCTAAAAATAGCACCCAGGGTCACACGTGGTCTGCGGAGATGGTTAAGAAAGGGTTGCAAATTAATGTTGCTTGCGGAACGACCGGGTATGAGACATTGAGGAAGTTGGGTTGCCCTCTTCCGTCCAGCAGGACGTTAGCACGGAGGATCCAGGGACTGAAGTTCCTTCCAGGAATTCTTCAAGAAGTTTTTGACGTCATGAAGTGTAAGGCTGAAACTATGGAAAACGTGGAAAAAGACTGCGTGCTGTTTCTAGACGAGATGGAAATTGCTACAGCGTTTGAACTGGACCTAGGTGAAGATGCCCTCCTTGGAAGTATAACACTTCCTTCGAAGCCAGATGAGCCCGCCAATCACGCTTTGGTATTCGTGTTGGGAGGAATCAATCAGCGGTGGAAGCAGGTCATCGGCTATGAATTCACTGGCCATCACGTGGAAGGTGCCCTGCTCAAAGACTATGTGCTCGACATCGTCCAGCGCTGTGGCCAGATCTCCCTCAGAGTCCGTGCTGTCACATGTGACATGGGATCAGCGAATCGAGCAATGTGGCGAGAATTAGGATTTTCGAGCCACAGAAATTCTACCGCAGTGTGCTCAATACCGCATACACGTTTGGACGGTAAAGAGCTTTTTTTCACTTCTGATGCAGCACATGTGTTTAAAAACCTACGAGGGCAACTTTTAAGCTCCAAAGTCTTTGCACTGAGCGATGCCACCGTGCTCGAAAACAACCTCCCATCACCTAACGTAAAACTGGAGCATGTCCAGGCAGTGGTGGACTATGACGCAGAGAGGGAACTTAAAGTAGCCCCTGTCCTATCTGATAGTAATTTTAGCTCCGGCCACTTTACAAAAATGAAGGTTGGAGTAGCTCTTCAATTGTTCAGAGAAGCTGCACCGGCTATTTGGTGAAAGAAGGCCTGCTTGACCCATCTGCCGAAACAACAGCGTTGTTCTTGGATCTGTTATCAAAGTGGTATGCCCTCATGTCATCACGCCATCCCACTTTAGCTTTAAGCCACCGAAACATGGAGAAATATTACTCTGCTCTGAAAACCTTGCGCCTGGCAGCAGAAACAATACAAGGGATGAACATGGGCGCCACCTCTCAATGGAAACCATCCCAAGCTGGCCTGCTTATTTCCACGACAGTTGTTCTTCGCCCCCAAGAAGTTTTCCTGGGCAGTGAACGCTACGAGTTTTTCTTAACAAGCAGGCTGCTTCAAGACTGCCTCGAAAATCTTTTTTTCGGTTGTACGCCTAATGAAGCCGGTGCCGACGGCGTATGATTTAAATTGCGATATGAGGCTTTTGAGTGTGAGCCAGTTTCTGCATACACCGCGAACAACAAGCTATGAGCTTGATCATCCAGAGTACCTCGTCGACCTCCCTTCTCAAGCAAAGAAGCAGTGCTCAGAAAATTTGCCTGAAGAAATAGACGACTCTGAGATTTTGTTCATTGAAGAGCTGACGTCAACGGAATGTTCCATTTTATATTACCTTGGAGGCTTCATACTGAAAAGCATCTTAATGTCCGTATCTTGCTCCCAGTGCAAGGATGCCCTCATCGGAACTGTAAGCAATGAATATGTCGCTTTCACAGTTCTCAAGGAGTATGTGAGTGATGGACGGAACTTGATTTATCTGAGCAGTGAAGTGATCCGCACTCTCAAGAACTATGAGGAATACTTCACAGGCGCTGTCGCATGGTGTAAGAACAAAAAACACACGATGAAGTCCCCGCTGAAATCTCTCACAAAATACTTTACGAAGGTAGACCGCCCGTGCCTGAACACATGCGCAAATCACAAGGAAGCAATAAGCAAAATGCTGATAGCCACCTACACACGACTGCGGCTACGCATCCATTTACGTCACTACCCAGCCACACGTGCTGGTGGTCACGGAAGCAAAACTTGTGCTAGTGTCAGTCTTCCTTAAAGACGCTGCAATGAGTGTGAACTTTTCGTGCGCATGCACATAAGCGTGAGAGAAACTTAAGCGCAAGAATCATAAGCTGTGTTATACTTGCAGTGAATCGTCGTTCGTAATCATTTTGTAGATATTGTATCTGTGCTTTAAGGTATTAAATAATCGTTCTTGCGTGCGCCTGTCTTTATGTTTTAATTGCATAGTGTATGCATGACACAGTTTGCCACCATTGGATAGTACTGCAAATGGACGTAAGCATGCCATGCGTTCGTACTTGAATATGCAGCTGTTCATTTGGCGTACTTCATTTTCTTTCCGCTATATCCACGCGCAAGCGCAATGACAGCAAGTTCACGGCGCAGGTATGACAACGACGGTGAGCAGTTGCCCAACCAAAGCAAAGATACCCGCCATAATCTCGCTAATCGTCTCGAAGTAGCGAAATCATCAACGAATCTTCACTCTTACTCTTCATCCAAACTAGAAAAGGATTGATTACCAAAGGTAATGTCCAATTCAAGCTCCCACTGCAAGTGGGGCCATCTCTATCTAGGCGCGTCACGCAGCAAACGCGCGCCTCGCGACCCTCGGATGCAAGAAAATGGCGGCCGCGCTAGCAGACGACGCGGTTGTCCTCACCCTAAACGGAGAGCGGGCGCACATCGAGGCACCCTAACCGCTCCTCAGCCGACGGACTGGCCGCTCGCATGTGAAATGCTGCGACGCGTAGGCGCTTTCGCTCGGTGATCGCACTTTTGAAGCGCTGCAAACTATTTTGAATCTATTCAGTCCAGTATATACTCAATCCGCAGGCCTGCACATGCCTTGCGCATTGATGTATTCGAGTTGCATATTATTTATTTATGATCAAAGGTGATGTGAATTTTTACCATACCTATAGTAATATTAGTAATATCCTGGCGCATATCTCAACTATACTCATTTTTTGTCGCCATTAACAGATCATGATCACTATTCACAAAGGGTTACACTGCTCGTTCGACTACTAATTGAAGCTAGCTGGCAGAGTGAGATATGCAATCATGAGAACGACTCAAACAAGAAAAATAGCTCTGTTATCATACAATTATTTTGGCTAAGAGTCTTCGAGATGAAACAAATACGCCTTCCCAAGTGTTATAACTTCACTTGCATTTGAGCAACTTAGTTTAAAACTAACCGTTTATTTCACTCTACTTAACTCCTAGCTAGGAGTGCACTCCTTCTTAATTCCAACTTAAATTACTGATTAATCTACTACCATCTGGTTTTGGAAACATAAAAAAACCTCAATAGATTATTTGCGTTAGAGAAAAGACACTAACGCACGTAGCTGGAATCTGTTTCACAGCCCACACCCGTCCTTTCTTCCTTGAATATAAAATTATGTTAGTTATTATTGTGCACGAATATCCATGTCCAACATTCTGGAACAAAAATTTTGAATATTGGGAAACGGTTAGGTACTAATTTATGAATATTGAAATATTGAAGGTGCTGTTTAACAAATTTCGAGAAAGTACGGAAATAAAGACTGCTGTTGTACAGTCTCATCAGCATTTAGAAAAAAATGTTAACTATCAGTATCGCGTTTACCTAATCGCCGATTTAACCGAATAGGCTTAAAATGGACTGCAAACTGCAATATACGAAAAGGAGAAAGAAAATTCAAGTTTGGTTAAATCCTTGGTGGTCTACAGCATACACCTACGTATACATATTACGTGCCAGTCTCGCCTACGCCACATATGAAACTTGAATGCCTTGCTTTCTACCGCATTCATTGTTAATAGCTTCCGACGCCGCATACATTTTGAGAAAGGTCGTACATGTGATTAAGCTGGAGGGGAACCTATATATAATTCCACCCTGATGAGTGTCCATCCACCAATTATCGCGTGCTTACATCCACTCGATCCGCCATGAACCATCATCTCCAGTACCCTTTTATTGAGAATGCAAGACAAGTGATAACCGTGCGAAATAAATTTACTAGAGTGCGAATCGTGGGTTTAACCAATTAATCCCGGCAATATCTACACTGTACTCGTTTTCTTTTCCGAAACTTGAATGTGATTGAATGTAACATCATGGACCTGACATCATCAGCCTATGAAAATCGCCCGCTTTAAAAATTATTTACGGGTGGATCTGCTGCACCTTATACGCTATGTAGCGAAATTAGTGTTTTGCTTAGGCATCCTTCTCTAATATTTGACGGTATCGACGGTACATGATGTTTTGGAAAGGTGATATACGTATATGATTCACTAAGAGCCCAAGATTTTTAGCGATTTGATTGAACAACCAACTATATTCTTGCGTAGGTACTTCCAGAGCCTGTTTACTTTGGCTCTGACCATCACCTATGGTTAGCCACTACTGAGCATGCGCGACAAGTGATTACCACGGGAACAAAATTGATCAGAGTATAAATCCTGCATTGGTCTCCGCAATACCTGCGCTACAGTAGTTTTGATTCCTGAAATGGGGAGGGTGATTTAGCGGTATTTTTAACAGTCTGCGCTATATGAACTATCCTGTGTAATTATATCTCTATAACGTACATGCCTGCGTTGTTCCTCTGCTTCTATTTTTTTTTCCGAGACGCCGATTGTCGTTAATCAGCGCTCGGAAGTGCGAAACCGGGCACGCGCCACCAGCCGCCACAGACGCGAGCGGCCCGCGAACGGTAGGGTCACCGCGCCCCTAGCGGCGGCGGAGAGCGCGACTCGCATAGACGAGCCCCCATTGTCCGTGCGCTGAGTGTGGAGGCCGTACGAAAAAGCGCGCGCTCCCCTCGAGACTGGCCGTGGAATTACATCAGGGGACGAAATGGCGGCATAGTTTCGGTTCCTCAAATCCAAGATGGCGGCCATTAAAATTGGTAGTGCCCTCCCATCCCTTTTTCCCCTGACCCTCAAAAAATTTTCTACAACGGGAGGACAACTGTCCCGTTACTGAATCGCTATATGTTCATACATTCGTCTGTCTGTCTGTTGTTGCCAGGAAGAAAGAAAAGGAAAGCGCACAGGCCTGCCCACTGGCTCAAGCCGAGTCACAATCGCTACCACGTGCAGAGAGTAGGAGAGTTGAAAGATGGGATAGAAAGACAGGATAGAAAAGACGCGCGCTATAATCACCCAGGCCGATCCCGGAGGCAGTGCAATACCGGGCCAACCGGTGGCGGATGTGAAGCAACCTTCAAGCACTCCGCCGCATTTCCAAAAATAAGTCCAATTGGGACCCGTAACAGATATTCATACATTCGTTCCGCTATACATACTCCGACAAGAACTGGCACCCATCTCGGGACAGTTGTTTATCGTATTTGGTAGGCAAATAAAACCCTATGGACTGTGTTATAGAAATAAAACCACAATTAAATGATAGTTAAAAATTGTTTGCACGTAATTACTAATTGAAGCATTACCATATCGCGCCGCAAGCCGAATTCTAGGCCCTCCTTGACCCCCAAACGAAGCAACCTCCGTTTGGGACGTATCTTGAGGGCTTGTAACTGAACAATGGGCGCGTTATTCTTCGCTTTCTTCGTCTAGTAAACCAAACAGCTAACGCTCGTTACTTCATCGTTTTCCAGACGGTGGCGGCCTTTATTTAGTTACCTTGCCGAGAAATGCTCTCAAACCTGCCTGACGAGACACTTAACAAGATTTTATAGGTTCCTTACTCTCGAGTTTGTTTATAGAGCAGGTCACCCAATTAATTTAGCGTTGACTACCTTCACCGACAAGATTAAAACTACTCTCGGCCCTGGCTATTATCCTGGAATGTATTTAGTGACCTTGCTATTCGAAAAATTAACTTGAAGGTGTTGCCATTGTGAGCCAGCGATTTCTCTTTAATCAAATTTTTCATTTACACAGGCAACACAGCTTGAGCATGTCCTTTGTAGCTTCAAACAGTAGGCTTACTAACAATGGAGAACCATAACGGTCAATGCTGGCCCTCTATTATTCTTTATTTGTAATAATAACCTTGTAACAGTCTGAAAATGCCTTCCCGTTTCTTTAATATAACAACGCAACTATACTTTGCACTGACATAATAAATAATGATCTAATTTTTACAACTGAGTGCTCACATAAACAGTACGTTAGTTGGGTAATTTGCAATTGGTTGAAATTATTTAAGGCTTTGATTGCCCCGCCGCGGTGGCTCAGTGGTTAGGGCGCTCGACTACTGATCCGGAGTTCCCGGGTTCGAACCCGACCGCGGCGGCGGCTGCGTTTTTATGGAGGAAAAACGCTAAGGCGCCCGTGTGCTGTGCGATGTCAGTGCACGCTAAAGATCCCCAGGTGGTCGAAATTATTCCGGAGCCCTCCACTACGGCACCTCTCTCTTCCTTTCTTCTTTCGCTTCCTCCTTTATCCCTTCCCTTACGGCGCGGTTCAGGTGTCCAACGATATATGAGACAGATACTGCGCCATTTCCATTCCACCAAAAACCAACCAATTATTGATTGGGCATTAGGATGCCTTTGTATGTTAAAGTAATTAGTTTATTTCAATGTACTATGCTTGCAAATAGTACAGAGATGGTGTCAATCTTGACATACATTGAAAATTTACTAAACACATTTTGCACTTAAAATGAAAACGCTCTTACAACATAAAAGTGCTCGTTCGATGACGCAGTTGTTTCTCACAATCGCGACTAATTTTGGTTCATTGTGCCTTCATAGCAGCCAGTTTTCATAATGCGTCGTACCATAGGAAAAACCCTGCGACGCACCTTTATAACAGTTGCAACACATTAAAAAAATCTATTTGAAAAATGACCTTTGCACCTTAACAAATTTGGCTTAGAAATGAATTCCAACTAAAAGCACTCTGCACGAACTACGGCGAACACACGGCTGCCTTTACAGCACTGACGCTGTGCAAAAGCTTTCCAACAGCCACTACAACGGTTGTGCATATTAAGCGAAAGGACAAGAAATGCATATCCTGGAGCTTGTCAAGGCTCGTCCGACAAAAGAATCCATTGTAAAAGTTCCTGTGCTGCCTCTTGTTTTTCGCTTTTTTTATCCTACCGATAAGTACAGTTGCTATTGTAGTTTGGAATGAACGCTTTCTGGTCTATGTTTTGTGTAGATCTATGTACGCTATGGATATATATTATGCACAGCATTTTAAACCGTATAACTTTTTTCTGTCATCTCTCACTTTTTGTATGCTTATCCTTTTGTTTTGCAGAAAATGAGATTCGGGCAGTAAATAACTACTAAAGCATTATAACTGCTGTTGATGTGCTCTTTCATTTGGTATTCTGCACGTCTTCATGAGCAGGAGGTCCGTTGCAGCCATCAGGTATGGAACTTCCTGTGACACTTTCCCTTGTCTTAACACGTTTCATTGCAGTAATAAAAGCGTTTTTGTTTTGGGATTGATCCTGGTTGAGTTTTATGCAACAGTGAATATTATACAAACGGAACGAGACCACAAGGTATAAGAGGAGGGGAATTAACAGTGGCCTTATCTACAGACGCTGTATTACTTGAAGGACGGAGGGGAGATTTTGCGAGAAAACTTCCCGCCCTCTATACGCAATGCCTCACGATTTCGTGCGTACCAGAATCTTGGGAGAAAACTGTGCATTTTCTTTTCAGACAAATAAGGGGACGAAAAGAACGACTAACTACAGACGTACCAGTGTACTCCCCGTTGCTTACAAAATATTCTCTGAGGTAATCCATGAAATAAATAGACCATTCTTGGCCTTCAGAGTGCGAAAGCGTGGAGACAACCGCGTCGTCTTCTACGGCGTCTGGCATATTTGTGCCCACTCTACATCGCGCTTCGAGAGCGCGAACCAGGGCCGAACGCGCTTCGTTGAAAGTGAGGTGTTTTGCTCACGGAGCGACACCTATCAATATAAATAGAAGGCGGATTACTAACGTGATAAAATTTCATACTTTTGGCGAAGTGGGGAACTTCTGTCACTGCCTATTATAAGGCAGTTATTCTTATGGAACACGTACTCACGCACACACAAAAACGATGCTGAAGTGCGGTATTTGGAATGTAATTGCGACATCCAATACTATAGCATATTTTGCCTAACCTGTTCATTTAAAGTCGGCATTTGATCAGGCCTTAAAAACAAAAATTGTAGTTATAGGAAACGAAAGGCGCAGGAACTGCCGCTCTCTTTTAGGAGGACACCTCAGCCGCATCGTTGGCGAAGCAGTAGACTTCAAAGAAAGAGAAGTGCCGTAGTGAAGGGCATAGGAATAATTTCGACCAACCGAGGATATTTAACCTTGGCTGACATCGCACAGCACAAAGCGGCATTATGCGTTTTGCCTCCATCGAAATATTGCCGCCGCAGTCGGGTTCAAAGCCGGGTACTCCGGTTTAATAGTCGAGCGCCTCAACCACTGAGCCACTGCAGCGAAACGGCGTTGAACAGCATTTTCTTAAGCTGCCAAAAAGTTTGGTGGAAGCGCAGCCGTTAAAAACTCCCAATCACAGAATAATTTCAGCCTATTGAGCTTACTTTGGCAAAAAGTACGCGCTGCGTTAACTGAATATTTATTTTTTCAACGCAGCAAACCACTTATGTGAAAATCACTAAAAAAATGCGCAAAAAAATACTGTAGTGAAAAAAAAGGTTTGCGACACCACTCCATCAATTTATTACAACCATGTGTGAAATATATGCAAATGCTCTAGAAAAAACTAATAGAAGGTATACATAAGCTTTATGCCACTAAACAAGTTGTGGTGTCGCTGTAAGTTCACTCCAGCACAGGTTTTGCTTCCGCTCCCTGAAGTGTACGTTGGCTAGGCATTTTAAACACGATGCTCGATTCCACGATATGTGCTAGCATAAACGATCGTACCCTGTACCATGCGCGAAATACAAATGAATGCCTACAAAAAATCTAACGCCCTTTTAAGCACACACGTTGCGTATTAATTTAAAATAGTACACGTAACTATGAGGCAAGGAGCAAGGGAACGAAAAGAGGAATCTTGTACGTACACTGCATAGGCTTGAGGTGTTGGCCGGCAGCCATTTGTCACGTTTCACCTTTACAGTCCGCAAGAGCCTTTTTTTCTGATCTCTCGGAATTGCAAACTTCTCCAGCCATTTCGAGCAGGAGGAAAAGAAGGAGGAGGAAAGGCACGGAGGTTAACCAGACAAATAGCCGGTTTGCTACCCTGCACGGGGGGAAAGGGGTGAGGGGAGAAAAAGATGAAGAAGAAAAGAGAGGTGCAGGAAATTAAAGTCACTATGCAAAGTCACAGCGTTCAGTAAAGTCAGCCTATCGTGCATGCCAGAAGTCCTCAGAAAGCGGAGCAGTGCCTTGGAGGCCTTCACCGCCGACGACCGCCGCGGCCAGTGGCCGAGAATCTCCGTTCCCGTCAGTGGGCGCAGGTCTAGATGCTCCAGTGAGAGTGATTTCTGCACGCAGGCACGCAACACCCAGGGATGTCTTCCCCGTCTTGCGGCCAAGAAAATTTGTTATCGAGGGAAAGCAGGCCGCCGCATGTGCAACTGACGTAGGCGGGACAGGGAGTGGGCACAAACATGGCGCACGCCCTCGCCGAGGCGGCACTGATCTTTTCAAAGATGTCTTCACTCTTCACGAAGCGGCAGTGGGGGACGCGCGCATCGATACTCCCCAGTGGGTATCTCAGAGGTATGCGGCGTTAAAGATCCCCAGGTGGTCGAAATTATTCCGGAGCCCTCCACTACGGCACCTATTCTTCCTTTCTTCTTTCACTCCCTCCTTTGTCCCTTCCCTTACGGCGCTGTTCAGGTGTCCAAAGATATATGAGACAGATACTGCGCCATTTCCTTTCCCCCCAAAAAACCAATTAAGGTATGCGGCGGAGGGGGGCGCGCGCATCGATGTACCCCAGCGGGTATCTCAGCGGTATGCAACGTTAAAGCATGCTCACTATGCGACCTCATAGTTCGGGGTGAAAGCTACGCAACTCTCGTCAGCGATCAGCTGGACCACGAATTGACGGCAATAATTTCCCCTCTCGCTTTCTCTCTCGTTCTTTCCTGCCCGCGCTTGTTTCGCAAATTAAACCAATCTGCTTTCAATCGCTGCGCTATCAGCGAGCGTGGCTTTCAGTTTTTCGTTCGGGCTGCTCCTAGCTGGTGCCTACAAATTGGTGACCCGGTCGTGAACTACACCTGCCTGCCGCAACCTCACCTTCCGTCCTGCCGGTCTCGCCATGGCACTAAATCCGAACAGCGGAACTTGCCAGCCCACGTTCGCTCTTTACCTGTTTAACGCAAAGAACCCAGCCTTGTTGTTCTACCACGCCCTTCCGGCAGACGCGATTATTGCCGTGAAGCCACTACCTTCTGAGGAGCTTTCAACACCATCGTCAAAAGTGCTGTCCTCCGTCACTTTGGCGGATCCCGGGCGCGGATCTTGTCTACATTTGCTACCGCCGCGCCTCTGGGTCCTCCAAACGTGCGCCAGCAACAGCGTTCATCAACACAACACCCTTCAAATGGGGTCCCGGACACAGGGGTTGAGCATTACGCGAAAGACACATTAACGTCTCATGCAGACGTTGAGGTCCAACTTAAGCGTGCTCAGACTTCCCCACTTCAGGATTGTGGGGGAGGGGGGGGGGTGGCAAGGCTCATAAAAGCTGTCCATGCTGACCTACTGCACAGAGTGCCGAAATATAAAAGGCAATCCTAAAGAAATTGAGCAATTCATTTTAAAAGTATTTTTCTTTCATAATACCCGATTTATATACAAAACATTCTTAAGCACATCAACTATGTGCAGAAATCATCATTAACGGAAAGCATGTGATTTACATGCACCTATTTGTACAAGAAAAAATCTCCCGACATTTTTCGCGTAACACAGTAAGAGATAGGAGAAGAGAACAAAAAAAAGTGTACACGACCCATGGTTCCATAATAAATAAAAACTATGAGAAGATGCTCATCGAAGAGAAGGGTGAGCGCAGCCTTAGTTCCTGCGTAATACTACACAAAGCACCGAGGAAACAGCTGAAGAAAACGGGCTTATGCAAAGAATGCCCAACTAGAACGTGCGAAAAAAAATCGCAAAACTGCAATCCACATGAGGGTTCTTCGAAACGATTCCCATGGCAGCTCGAAATCTATAGTAGCCAGCACAGAACAGGTACGCTGGTTGAAATCTTGCCTGGTTTCTTTTTTCTATGCAGACTGCTTAGAATTCGAGTCTGCGCTTACCGGACCTAAAATCTTCAGTTCTTGATTTAAATTCGGTTGGTGCTGCGATCTGCTGCTCACTAAAAGGCAAAAGCAGTCAGCGAAGCCGTTCATAGGAATTGCTTGACCTTGATCTGCTTTTACGGTTAAAGCTTTGAAAAAAGCTTATCCCACTAGCTGGTGGTCACGTAAAAGGTAACAGAGCAAAACCCGTTCAAAAACGTAGAGTCCTTTGTAGTCAGATTTGGCCAAGCCGCACTCTTGTAACCAGTCTTACCACTAATACTATAATCATGAGATTTCACTTGCTCTGCTGTTTGTTTCAACTGGGGCGGCTTACTTAGCAGATATGCTATCGCAATAAACGAAAATATTTCCTTAATATGCAAACTTCTTTGTCGCATGCAGTATGCTGCAGAAGGTTATCTTAAGGCAAGGCTGCGGCCAATGTCCTTTTATCATAAACCCTGCTTAGATATTTGAACAACAAGTCAGGCATAGGATAGAATACAGTGTCGGCAAGCTATTCCTCAGTTGACAGAGCAAAACATTGGTTAGCGAAAGTGGAGTCAACGTCATTAACCAATTTCCTTTTTTCTACGTCAGGTATATCGACATCATGTGTCCGGCGTTTCGAGAGATGTCCTGAAATGTCTTGCAAAAACAATTTCCTCCTCCGTTATTTTTTCGATCGCATCAAGCAGAGTTTTTATGTCCAGAAAAGCAAGTACGTGGTTTATTTCCGGGTCGTATGAGATTTTGCTGAGCTTAATGATGATCTATGAAAGAGGATACGCAATTTTCAGGCACAATATTCTGGGTCTCGTCTCCGGGTCGTGCATGCATTTCATAACCTCCGTTACAATTATCCTGTGGCAAGAGTAGATGTTTATGAAGGCTTTCACAGCGTGTGCTCTGCAAGCCCGTTTGCCGACAGAACTGAGCGCTTTACATGCATTCCCAAAGCATTGAGAATTACTTATGAAGACTGCGTCGGTCACTGCACTAGACTCAATAAACTTGTACGAAATCCACTGAGTGTCACAGAAGTTAAAGTGGACCCAGATTTCTGCTCGAGAATAACAAGCAGCAAGAAGCACGAAGCTTTAGCAGTATGCACAGCGGACGCTTACTGCATCTTGTCGTTACTCTTTCCAGTTTGTTTCCACAGCTGGGAAACGTTGACCGAGACTGTTAGCGGATACCAAGAAAGGTTTGCAAACTGATTAATTGGTGTGGAGGCGAAGGAGACGCTCTAGGTCTCAGTTTTAGCACAACTGAGTAAGGTGTGATGACTTTCGATGATACAACTGCTCAGGTGCTTACAATACAAGACCATGAAATACCCAGAGTGGTCGAATACAAAAACTCGGAGTATGGGTAAACAAAGGGCAGATATACAAGGAAAAGCACGAACGGTTTATTATGGGAAAAGGGCGGAGAGATACCGGGATAATGAAACATATGCCATTATGGGGGTACAACAAATATGAAGAACTGAGAGGTATTTGGAAAGGAATGTTGGTGCCGAGGCTTACTGTCAGGAATGCGTTCTGTGCTTAAGGGCAGGAGTTCAGTCTGGATTAGAAGGAAGTCAGACAGCCGTCGTAAGGTAAGCACTAGGTCCGCACGGCAAAACCCCAAACGAGGATGTATAGAGGCATATGGGCTGGGTGTCGTTCGAAACACAGGAAGCTCAGAGTAAAATATGAAGGACGCCTGAGGAAACTGGATGATAACAGGTGGGCAGCTAAGGTATTTAAATACTTTTACAGAAAGAGCTTTGACTCACAACGGCAGAAAAGAACTAAGAAACTAAACTGTAAGTATGCCGGGCACGAGGACGGAGAAAGAATGAGTATTAAAGGACAGGTTAAAAACGTGGAAGGTAAAAATTGGATTAATTCAATGAAAACGAAGCATAGCGTAGAACTGTATCGATACTGGAAATGGCAGATCAGGAAGGAAGCGTTTTATGATAACTCAAGAGGCAGTGCCCTCCTCTTTGAAGCTAGGTCAGGGTAACTTGAAACGCGCTGCTACAAAAAGAAATTTAACGAAGATGACACATGTGCTGTGCGTGGTAAATCAGTAGAAAAGATTGAACACTTCATAATCAAATGTGATGGCATCCATCCGGATGTCGATGCAGGCACAATACTCTTCTCGAGGCCCTAGGTTTTAGACATAACAATGGTCATGTAAATAAATCTGCGGTGGAAGTTAGCAAAAAGCGAGTGTAAGATTGGTGACTCAAAAGTAGAAAAGTGACAGAAGGTTAGAAGTGTAGACAAACGTATTTAAAAAATTGGCGAGCCTTAATAAAATTTACAGCACAGTTAAACAGAAATAAAGAAAAATGCCGACCATGGTAACAACTGCCACCATTCCGTTTCAAAGAAGATAGTCCTATGTACGTACGTACGTACATACATACATACATGCGTACATACATACATACATACATACATACATACATACATACATACATACATACATACATACATACATACATACATACATACATACATACATACATACATACATACATACATACATACATACATACATACATACATACATACATTTATCCATACATACATACATACATACATACATACATACATACATACATACATACATACATACATACATACATACATACATACATACATACATACATACATACATACATACATACATACATACATACATACATCCATCCGTCCGTCCGTCCATCCATCCGTCCGTCCGTCCGTCCGTCCGTCCGTCCGTCCGTCCGTCCGTCCGTCCGTCCGTCCGTCCTTCCGTCTGTCCGTCCGGCCCGCATCGAGGCACCCTAGGGTCTTGTCTATTCGCCGAGCAGTGGCCGTCGTAATCAACGCTTGCCTTAAAGGGGCTCTGAAACATCTTCCGAGTCGTGGCCTAGTGGTCTGGGCGTCCGCTTCGGCTGCGGGAGGTGGTTGGTTCGACACCCACCGCCAGACACCCACCGGTAAAAATGGGCAGAAGCCACCCCCGGCCAGGCGCCCTGCTTCATCCGGGGTGTGTGCTTGGAGGAGGCTCCACAAACCCCGCTGCGCCCCTTCGGTGGAAAACCCAGTTTCGAAAACCTCAGCCTGCAAAGGTGGAGTGTTGCACTCCCAAGTTCAGAGTTCGACTCAAGGCTCGTGCGCTGGCATCAGCGTACCCAGCGTAACTAGCGCCGACATCAACGTTTAACACCAAGGCCCTTCTTCGTCAGAAGCGATCACTGCTTTCCGGCTGTTCGACCTTGTGAGGAAAAAAAAGGGCCACAAATGAGCTTCTACCGCACGAGGTGGATTTAAGGTTGTTGACGGCGGGACTTATCGCTGATCCGTCAGAGCAACTGTGGTCAAGACCCTTTTCCCAAGCATCTTACCCAGAAGAGCCGAGCACGAGGCCGGGGAAATCTTGTACCCATTAAAACCGGTGGGTACCCGGCGGCACTGGGGATCGAACCCAGCACCTCCAGAATGCGAGGCGGATGCTCTACCACAAGGCCACGCTTCGGTTCATAAAACTTCGGTTCACCAACGTGCTCAATCACTGCATTATGTTGTCATTAACACCTGAGCCAAATAATACACCTCTACAAGAAGCAGAGGACCCGCAATCACGCGCGAAAGTTGGCAAGCTCTTCCCGGCGACTTCGTGCTCGCACCCTCCTCCGTCGCTCGCGTCTACGTATACATGTTGAGCGATGGCTATTGGTTAGATTCTTTCAGACGTCAGGCAGCTACCATGGCCGCGGCCAATAAGCCGCGTAGCTCCGGCGGGTCAGGAAGCTCACCCCCCAAGGTGGGGCCGGCGGAAAATCGCCGATCTTCCAGCGTGCAAAAAAGTGACGAAAGCAGACGGAAAGGCGCGAAGACGAAGCAGAAATTCAAATTTTGACTACAGATAACTTTGTTTCTAGAAAGCGCATTAAAAGATTCTTCCTGGACAATATTCGAGAAGCAGCGTGCTTTCACATCCCAGGCATGCCGCAACGTTATTAGCCCTTTGCAGAGCTCCTTTAATGCAGGTATGGCGGGATGGCCCGGTACCGCGGCGTGTACGTGTGCTTTGTTAAGTGCGGCAAGGCATAGAAGGATTGAAACTGCTGTCGACACCGAATCATTTTTGGCTACTTCGTGTCTTACTTGCTGGGACTGCAAGAATGGGCGGAACAGCTGCGAAAACGCGAAGCTGTGATCCTTCCGAGCTCGTTATCGGAATACGTATATTGCAGGGAATTTTTCGTTTATGTGCACAAATGCGGACAGCACGGTTAACTATTACGCCTCTTCAAGATGAACGGTCGGCCTTAACGGGCGCGCTCCCACACTGAGACCAAAGAACCTATATACAAACTTACATTCAAACGACATTTGAGCAGTGTAATCAGCCAACGCAGTGGTCATGTGAGGCCCACCGTGCACACAGGATCTTCAGCTTCGGCGGCCTGGGTTCTTTGGAGTGCAGGCGAAATGCGGAAACACCTTGAACGAATACTACCTGCGAAGCCGGGAATCAGCCCGGTGCTTCCGTGCCCTGCAGCGCAACTCCGCCGCTAAACCGGTGAGCGACAGAAGAGACAGGAAACCATCAGTGCGACGCTTTTGTGGCGTCGTTTGCGATGTTTAGAGTGGCTAGTGCTTCCGTGCCCTGCAGCGCAACTCCGCCGCTAAACCGGTGAGCGGCAGAAGAGACAGGAAACCATCAGTGCGACGCTTTTGTGGCGTCGTTTGCGATGTTTAGAGTGGCTAGTGCAGTGGACGTTTAGCTATGCGACGCAAAAATGATTTGCGAAAATGGCCCTGAGGTTCCTCCCTCCAAGCTCATCATTTACGCCGACACCGACTATGCTTGCTAAGTTGCTGAAGAACTGCGGTACTTGTGCGATAGTAACTGCGTTAATAATGTCTTGCTACAAAATCCTCCGCCAACCATTCGAAAGTCGTGCAAATTATGCACCGAATATTTGTTATAGATGTTGACGGCATATTTACTGCCTTTCATATTGCCGCGTATTGTGGCAACAAAACATATCGGGTGAAAACTGCTGGAAGCCATGAGGTCGCGGACCGAAATTATTTGCAGCGTCACCGTGCCATCTCCCGTCTAGCGTGAACGTAGGAGGTTCTTCGGAAATTAAAGAGGTATACACATTGACTCCGGAGGGTCCAGACTGCCATTAGAAGCAGAAATTGTTTTGTTTGTTGACATCGTGACCTCCATACTTTTAAACCCCAGATACTTCAGTGCTCAGAGCGCTCGGCTTCTGTGCCATAGGACACAGGTTCAATCCCTGCGACGGCGACCGCGTTTAGATGGAGTCGAAATGCAAAGGACGCCCGTGTGTGCTATGCGATGTCAGCGGATGTCAGAATCCCAGGTGGTCTGAATTCATCCTGAGCCCTTCATCATGGACTCTGTCATATACGCCATGAGTGCTGCTTGTAGGGGCGCCACTGAAATCCCTCTCACGGCCGATTCCGAAAACAGCGGTGGGGTCCGCTGGTCGCGCTCCCCCGTGTGGGCCCGCGTTTGTCGGCCTCGTTGCCGGCTTGTCGTGGCCACAGTGGTTTAAGTGAGGGGCTCAAATTTCATCTCGGTGTTTTCTAGTGAAAGATATTTCTATAGCTGCTGAAACAGAGGTATAGCTGGACCGGCTCTGATCCATGATGTGTTGCAGAACGATTATGACTACGAGTATTGACTTTAATAGGTGATAGTACGTTACGTTTCATCATCCATGACATCCATGCTGGCTTACATGCGTTGTGACAGCGTATACCAGCGTTATGATATCATCCAAATTTCGTGCCATTGATGGCGGCGGAATGATTATGTGCTAATGGGACACATGCAATGCTTTAGCATTAAAATGAGGTCGTGTTGGTGTGCTACGCGTTACTTCGATCAGCTGTGGCTGTTTAATAGGCTCAAAAGTCTCATTCTAATCCTGTTTTCGTACGTCGGCTACACGGGCAACAAAACTTCTCTATCTGGGGAACTGGTGCCGTGGTACCTTGGACACATCACTTCTTTTGTACTGGTATTGATTAATTGGCGGCCTTGAACGACACTCTAAAACAGCCCACAGTTTCGATCCCCTGTGTTCGTGCTAGTGTAGCTTCTTGTTGCTATGGCGCTCACTGCTTCGCTAGGTTGATCGACAGAGTGCCTGGCAGCGAGCCTTTGAACAGATCCTGATCTTGTAAAATATGCACGCTGAAAAGTGAAATGGATTGCTGAGCGGAGCATGCAAAAAGCTGGCCAACCATAGTGGCGTGTTTTGGGGAGTCAGGTGCGGTTGGCCGCATATGGAGTTCATTCCATCAAAGACTTCATTACCTGATCAAGAAGCTTTCAGAAACAGCATTTGTAGTGCGTGAGGAGTGGCTTCATTATGATAAGAGAAACGTATGCTGTTTCCAGTAGAGGTAGCTGAACAGCTGAAGTTCTCTCGATTTGAGGTGTGCTGAAACTTATCGGCAGCGGTAAGAACTTGTTTGAGAAGCGCAGCTACTTTTCAAGCACGAGAACGAAATGACATTCCACAGTCCAAGATTGGATGCGGAAAGAAAAGTCTACCTTTCACTAGCCATGATTTTTTCCCTGTTTCGATGAGAAGGAGGCGGACGCTGGAACTCAAAATACCGCATCCTTTGAATTGACTTCCGAAGGTCTCTCTCTCTCTCTCTCTCTCTCTCTCTCTCTCTCTCACACACACACACACACACACACACACACACACACACACACACACACACACACACACACACACACACACACACACACACACACACACACACACACACACACACACACACACACACACACACACACACACACACACACACACGCGCGCGCGCGCGCGCACGCACGCACGCACGCACGCACGCACACGCACACGCACGCACACGCACACGCACGCACACGCACACGCACACGCACACGCACACACACACACACACACACACACACACACACACACACACACACACACACACACACACACACACACACACACACACACACACACACACACACACTGGCACTCGCATCGCGGAGAGTAGACGCACGTGAAATTCATGTCTTGAACACACACATGGGTACACGCATATTGAAGTAGGGGCTGCATGGAAACACAAATGTGCGCTCTCACGCATGTCAGACCGTAAACCGTGTAAACCGTGTAGGCAGTTCACAGGCGGTCACAAACGGGCATACAGGCCTGTTTCACATAAAAAAACTTGAGCACGGCTTTCGTCACAGACCACCAATCAACACGTTTCACCCTGGCGCCTAGAAGGGTTTCTTCAGAGAGAGGGCGAGAGTCCAGTTGTCTCATGGTCGCTTCCAGCGTTCTCCTCTGATCAGTGTAGTTCGGGCACTCGCAAAGAATGTGTCCAATAGTCTCAGGAGTGTGTCACTGTACACGATTTGGGCTAGTTTCTATTCCGAGCTTGTGAAGGTATTGTTTAGTGTAGGCGAAGCCAAGCCGTAACCGGTGGAATAAAGTTCCTTGACGACGTATTGCACTGTACGGCAGGTGAAATCGTGAGCCGGCCTCAAGGTTTGAGATGCGGTCTTGTTGATGGCTAACATCATTCCAGTGCAACTGCATTGCGGCTTGCATTAAATCAGCCAGCAAGGCTCCAATGTCCGATCTGGAAAAGGCTATTTAAACGAAAGCGCCATCATCATGTGCTAGCCGAGCCTCGGCATCAGCACGCCCATTTCCTGCTATGCCGCAATGGCTCGGTATCTACTGAAGCTTTATGATATGGCCGCGGTTAAAAGCCTCAGCTAACAAAAGCACAATCTGCTGAACCAGCTGCTCGCATGTATTCGGTTTAACGTAAGTTTGTATGACCTGTAATGCCGATCTGAAGTCGCAGAACATAGGTGCGCTGACTTGTCACCAATATAACGGACGGCCCCTCGTATGGCTGCCAATTCGGTTGCCGCAGATGACGTTTTATGCATTAGCCTGAAACGGTGACACAAGGCATTTCCTGGAACTCTCGCCGCTGCAGCTGAAGAGGTGGTTGTCACGGATCCGTCCACACACACACAAAAAAATGCTTGGAGTCACCATATATAGATGCAATGTGAGACAGCGCCAGCGGTTTCAGATCGACTGTTGGGATGTGCGTCTTCTTTGTTATCCCTGGAATGGATGTACGTATATACGGTTTCGGTACAGCCCACAGTGGCACCTTCACAATCTGGCGTGGCTTGTAGTTTTTAGGCGCCGCATTGCGCTGCATCCAGAGGGCTTTGGAAAAGGCTGAATCTGGACTCACAGCACTAATATTATTCAGGGGGTTATAACGATGCCTGGTCAGATGTCGCAAATGCACACGAAGTGGCTGCTTTTGAAAATAAATTCGTGCTGGGCAGGTGCAGGCCTCGTAAAATGTGCCCCATGTCGAAATTTCAGGTGCCTTCAGCGTGGCGGCGCCGTGGCGGTGGCGGCGCCGCCACTAGGGTGCCTCGATGCCAGCGCCGACGGGGTGGAGACAACTTCAGCGGCGCCGCCATATTGAATCACACGGGTTCAGCGGCACTAGCGTATGTAACGGCGCCGTTCATGTCCTCGCCGCGCTTCAAAGTGCTTTAACTTGAACGGCCTTTTGCAGCGAAAGCTACACTGGGCCACCAGTCGAGCATTTCGCGGTACATGGGAAAGGCCAGTTGTGCTTCAATATGGCGGCGTCGCTTAAGTTGACTCCACCCGGCGCTGGCATCGAGTACCCTAGCCTCCACCCTGTTGCTGCGCCGCCACGCTGTCACGTGGTTGGTCATGTGGTGCGGAGCAGCTGACGCCGGTGTGTCGCCGTGGCTGATCACGTGGTTAGCCACCTGTTTGGTCACGTGACCAGACACATGGTGCGGACCAGCTGCTGCTGCCGGCGGCGCCGCGAGATGGCGAAACCGAGCTGCCACAGCTGTGCACATGCGCCGTGTCAAGTGGGACGAAAATGAAGAAAGAACGCCCAGCAAAACGGAGCGGCGAAAGACTGACTTTGCAATTCAACTGAGCGAGTTCCACTCGGCCAGCTGAAGCTATCGCGTCACTCCAGGTTTAACCAGAGCTGAACCAGCGCCAATATTTTAGTTTCTTTTTCTTTTGTTTTTTTTCTTCTTTTCGGCCTCTACATGATATTCTCTTGTTACGTTCTGTTTGGTAACGATTTGACGTTGGTGATATTCCTTTTTTCCCTGCTGTTAATGTGTAAGTAGATGTCTTTTTTATGGGAGGTAGGGCCTGTCAAGCCACAAAACCATGGCTTTTTCTCGGCTTCCTCTCAGAGTTAGTTGTACAGCGTTTATTCTCGCATATATTTCTCGCATGTGAAATTTTGCGACTATGCTAGAATAAAGAAACTCACGCTCAACGCAAACTCCAATTGTACAGTGCCAGTCGGGTGCAGCGTGCAGGCAGGCAATTAAGTTTACGTCCACGTTGGTGACGGCCCACCTAGTGTGGCGAGGCCACACATACGTAGACGGCACTGCTAGGTTACAGCCTTCAAGTTACAGCAACCGTAGGGATGCAAAAATCGGACATAGATACAAGGCTGGGCGCTCCAAGACATAAAAATCTAGGTTTCCTCGATGCCTGCCCCTCCGCTTTGTAGTTGGAGAAACCCTTTTTACCATCCTGCACAGCCGCTTTCCCGTTGCTACGGCACGTTGGGTCCCAGTCACCGGTCGCGTAATGCGCGCTACGCGTGTGGTGTGGTTTCTTTGCGGTGCACTGGTGTCTCGAATAATGTGAATGAATTGGAAAGAGACAACAGATGCTTTGTTTTCCGTGGAAGTAATGTTCTGGCTTTTTCGAGTGTGTTTTATGTCTTATGCAGTCGCTGCGACTACATGGCGATCGAAGGTCCTAAGCGGCGCAGGTCGACTCCCGACCACCGGCTGTTCAGTGGCTCCTGGTAGGCAGCCGACTAGAGCGGCAAAACAAGCAAGTCAGCTGATCGGGCCGTGAGCACATGGCAAGCTGCTTGGCTTCAGCAGCATATATAATTCAGCATATCACTTCCGGAACACGTTAGGAAGGTTGTCAGGACGGCATAATGATTCATTTTTGAAATTTGCCAGCACAGCGACTATGTATACTCCAGGGTATGCAATAAAATTCCCATTGGAGGGATGAAATACCGCGTCATTGAATCGAGAAATAACAGAATTAGAAAACAATTGCAAATGTACTGAATGAAATGGCGCATTGCAACCATGATCGGTTACTGAAGAACCATCGACATAAATTTTAGGCACTGGTTTGTTTTTTACCGCTTACTTAATTCCAAATCTCTTTTGGTTCTGTCACATATAATAGGGAGTCTAAAACAAAATTATGAAGAAAAGAGGTGTGAAGAAGACGACGTGAATTAACCGAAGGCTAAAGAAGATGAAGAACAAGCATTTGGTGAGGTGGAGAGAGATGATTGGCGGGGAAGAGAAGAAGGAGAAGACGATAACAAGGCTTACTTGAACTAACGCCAAGGCTATAAAAGGGCGAGGGAGAGCCAGGCACAGGGAGAAAGAACAGAGAAGCGGACGGGTCAGGGACGCTTCGGCTGGAAGAGAGCGACGCCGGCTACTGTTCCGGTGAGCTCGCGTTCTACGGCTTCGCTTCGTGGACTTCCTGCCGTTCCTGAGCCCGTTCCGGGGAGTTAACTGAGGACGCTGCCGCCTGCTACGGCCAGGGGTGTCTCCAGCGCTGTTGTAATCCATCCGGGTGGTGCCCCCAACGCCAACAACACCGGCATCACCTCCACGGGCGCGTGGACCGGAGCTTGTACGACGCAGCCAGCGACGCCGCCAGCGACGCCAGCCGCAGCACGTCGAACGCCATCTCGACGCTGGCTACTGGACCCAAAGAACCCCGCAGCCGCACCGAACCAACCGTGAGCACGAACGCCGACCGCTAAGAGTAGAACGGTAGTAGTAGACGCTGGTAGCAGTGTTCTCGGGTCTTGTGTATTTATAGTCTTTGACTTTCGTGTTAGTTCGTTTTGTGTAGTAGTGTGTGTGTCACGTAGGGTGCATTAAATGTGCGTCTGTGTGGGTACACCTGTCGCCGGGTCCATTCTTTCGGTCCGAGTGTTCTCCGGGGAGATCCATGACAGGTTCCTTTACAATTAAGCTTGGCACCACCGTGTTAAAGTAATGCTCTCTCAAAGTGTGTACTGCACGTGCAAGGTTTTCTTTCAAATCCCTTAGATGATTAGATGAGAGGATTGGAAGCCTCGTTTCTTTAACCTTTTCATCTTTTGCTTCAGCTGTATTATTTCACGCGCCATCCACGGCGTCTATGAACTAGTTGACACTTGCTCGGCACAAATTTGCCTACACAATAGAGGCCCATACCTCTAAAACGGCTCAAACATGTGTTCACATACTTATCTGTAATATTAGTAAGCATGTTTCCAAATGTTCTGTTACGGATGCATCGTCTTCCCGTGATCGAGTAGTCTTTGAAAGAACGCTTCACAGGGTAATCAGATTGGATGAAAGCGACAATGGGTAAGCAAACAGTGACAATCAGATGATCAGAGATGCCTTTCACAACTTCAGCAGTACATCCACGTAAAACTCCAGGCAAAAATACCAAATACAACACAGATTTGCATGTTCTCTGCACTCGTATTGGTTCCAAAAAAACTTGCATGAGGTCATGTGTTAACATGATGTAAAGTATGCTGTTTAAATGATTGCTGCTTTAGGGAAGTTCGACCAAGATACCTCACAATGTTTGCTGCTGTAGCGGATGTCTCCACGTATTAAATTTTTTTGCATGTGATACCATTTCAAGCCCACTAATCTCTGCAATGCTTCGGCGATTGAGTGTATTTTAAAAATAAATAAATATATAAATAGCGCTCCCAGTTAACACCTGGCAAATTAAGGTCACATGTAGAAGTTTTGTTTCTCTCAAATTGAGACGAGTGTTTTTCGAGCTTTGCCATACGCTGAGGTGCGGCATCAGGAGGTCTGTAAATGTTTATAGCCCCAGCACGAGACATTTATGCATAAACATTCTAGGCCAGTAATGACTTCGAGGAGAACAGCCTCTGTGTTGCCTTTAAGAGGGACGACCGCGCCACTTCCTCTGGAAGGCCGATCCTTGCGGAAAACCTTACAAGTTGGAAAACATCCACATCACCTATTTTATACAGCAGTCAGGTCTCAGTTATGACGGCTAAGTGTGCGTCTTGCTCTAGGAAGAATGTCTCAGGCGGTTCTGTTTTGTTGTTTACGCTACCAGCGTTTATGTTGATAATAAGCAACTGCTTGTTGCATTCTTTAGGACGCTCAGGCTCCTGGGTGTGTTGGTTCACTATCTTGATGCGCGTGTTTTTGTTTTCATCCCAGAAGAACAACCTTTAGTTTATCATGCAGCAGGAATACTTTCTGACCAAGCCGTTTCTAGTATTTTCCCGCTTTCCCACAGAAGCTTCCGTTTCTTTACCCTCGCTCGCGAGCGGTCATTTTGAACAGACATGCCGGTTCTGTTAAGCTTGCTATCAGTTTTCAAATATCCACTTCTTTTCGCTAAAATTTTGTCAGATAGATGGTGACCAGTCGTTCGCAGCCTTGTCGGCCAAGCCTGTGAATGCGGCCGATAGATTCGCATTGTACATTCAGCTTATCCCTCATTACCTCTCTACGATCTTCTTTCCTTGAGGAGCTCTTCAATCTCATGCGGGTGCTCAGAAACACCATGGATAATAATGTTTGACCATCTGTTTCTGCCCTCCAGGCCAGTTAGTTTCTGTGTCTGGAAGCCAATAACATGTTCTATATGCTTTCTGTAGTTTGCGCCTGATCACCTTCAGCCGAAGAAGGTTCAGAGGCCATTGTCAATGTCAGTGAACATCTGTAGGAGGCTACTTATCAGTGTTTTGACGTTAGAGAGTTGGATTCTCATTTCTGCCATGTCGTTCTTCATTGCCTTTGACCATCAAGCAACTGTCCAAACATTTCTTTCTGCGTGGTACCTGGGGTCGTTTTAATCTCTCCGCAGAGATAAGCAACTTGCAGAAAAGAACCCATTCATTAGCAAGGTCAAGACACTTCCAAGGTCAAGAGACTCCCAGGCACGAAAATAATGGCACGACAGCCGCTTCGTAATGAACTGCTGCTTGAGAACTGACCTGCAGAACACAGAACAGAGTCGTGGTTAGCGTCATGGCCCAGCGGCGTCCGCCGGGCCCACAGAAGGCGAATCAGTGAGGTGCTTCTTTTATAGCGGTCGCTCTGGTGTCGTCACACCGCGAGTGCCAGTTGGGGTCGCTAGCAGAGCCAGGTCGCTAAGATATGACCACGCTGGAATCTGGCCGACGGAATAATCTGGAAGAAGCTGATTACGCGGCGACGATACCGTTCTTTTCCCAGCACGTGCGGTCTTGCGTTGCTGTAGATGCGCCAAGCGGGAAAATTGGCCAGCAGAACGCAGACGAGAGTCCTGCTTAGCGTCATGGCCAAGCCGCATGCGCCATGCTCCTAAAGTTTCATCACCATAAAGCGGTATTGATGTACTACTGTATTATTAACAGTGTAGCTTCCTGGCTGAGTGTGAAATGAAGTTTCACATAGGCTGATGACGTCGCCCTGTTTTGTTCTGACAAAATAGAACATGCTTGAGGCTTTACATGTGACTGGACAGTTATGCGAGATAGCAGGCGCGGCTTTTAATTGAGATAAGTCCAAATAATTTTAAGTGGCGTCATAGGGGTACGAGGCGAATATTTTTTGGTGGCATAAGCTGGGACTGTGGCACCCTTCAATATCTAGGGGTTCCTCTGCTCCAGTCCTGGAACAGCGCGGCCCACTGGGATACACAAGCCTTGTCTATGAAATAGCAAACACGGACTTGGACGGGTCAGGAACTCCCAGTATTTGCTCGAGCACAAGTCTGCCAAATCTCATGGCTAGAAAAGCTTGCTAACTGCCTGTTATTCCTGCATTGTGTAACGAAGAAGGTGCATGTATAATGCACGATTATTCGCAACCTTCGTGTGGCGCTTTCAATGAGGGCCCATGCGTCCGGACAATTTGTTTCTTCCTTTCGAATCTGCTGGAGTAAGTCTTGTTCATTTGTTAGGGCGTAAATTCGTTTCCAGTTTTTTCTTTTTAAAATCAACAAACCACTCTTTTTTAGTAGCTGTGCTGCTTAGCCGTCCCAGAGCTAATTTGCCTTACCTATTCACACCGACTGGATAAGCTCGTGAGGGGACTATGCGGGGGTTGGTTAAGCAAGTTGTCAACTTTTCAATTTCCATCGCTCAGCGCTTTTTAACGCGATCTTTAACTGTCGACCTTCGCAGGTGGCAGTTAAAGACTGGTCGCTCGGGAAGAGCAACCTGGGTCGCAGAAGGCCCAAAACTGGTAACCCTTGCCGCCACAGTGCAGTGGCACGTCGCTTAACGCCTGCACCACTGCACCAAGAGGGGTATGAGGACTCCCAAGGGTCTATGAATGTGAAGTAGAAAATGACCTTCTGCATATATGGAACTTAACGCTTTACGTCATGCCCTTAAGGCGAAGCTTGCGAGTACCCTCCAATTTTTAGATTACCTGTACATCCTCTCCAGAAGGCAGATGACTCAGGTTCTTGCTGAGTGGCTGTTACCTATACATTTGTATCCGAAGCCTTACGTTGGGTGTCCTGACTCCACTGTTTTAAAGCCTGTTAAGGGAATGCGCATTCAGTCTGCTGCAAAAATGTTATTTTTTAAATTGCACACGTCACCTTTGCCTGTCAGGACATGGCTTCGCGCTAAGGATATGGTTCTGCCATGGACGGTAAACAGCCGCCTATAAAATCCGCCTAATATCATTAATTGTTGCTTTTGTTCTGAACCATGATGCTTTGTTTTGGGACGTATTGCAACGAAGGCTTAAGGAGGACAGAAATTGCACCGTACAGTACTGAACTTTTTTTCCTGCTGAGGAAAGGAGTGTTGTGCCTTGTGATTTCTTGGTGTGCAGATCGACATGCCGAATCACCATGAACATCGAAGTCTCTTCTCCGAGAGCAGTTATTTATTTAGGACGCTAAATGTGCCGCACGGCATAAAACGTGATGCCATGAATGAACGTTATTACGTTAATAGGTTACAAAAAGGCATGGAGTCCAGGAAGGTGTAAAAAGTCACATAATCCTCGGGCATAAATGTTTTTCGTTATCCACAAGTTGAAATCGGAGTCATTGTTTGAGGACAGACCTGCCTCTTGCAGAACGCGAGCGCGCACCAGCGAAGTTCCTGGGCAAGTCCACAATAGGTGGGGAACGGTGGTGTCAGAAGCGGGTGTGTCGCAGTGAGGGCATTTTTCTGGCGCAGGAATCTTCTCACTTTGCCACTGGTGGCGAACTGCAGGCGTAACGGCCACTCCGACACGCAGCCGCCTCAGAGAGACCTCCTCCATCCGTGATAGGTTGGGTGGAAGGGGGCGGGTACACGGGGGAATAAGAGCACGTGTACGCCGCCTGAGGGAGGCTGAAGATGTTAAATGTGTCAGAAGTGGATCTGGTGGCAAAGAGGCAGGAGGTGTTTGCGGTACGTCCGCTAAACGAGATGACATGTCAGATGCGATGCTATCGACATCTGTGCGTGCTTGAAGCCAGTGCATGAGTATAGCGACCGGGTAAGATTTGCAAGCAGCATGTATGTGAGCAGTTGGCTTTGGTGTGGGGTGTGTGTGGTGTTTTGAAGAACTTCCCAGCAAGTTGCAATATCTAGTTGCATGCGTGCGCGGCTCCGAATTTCGACGTTTGTGTTGGTAATGAAGTGCGGGGGCATGGCAGGATCGCGTTTTGCAGCGCGGCAATTTGAGACACGATGATGCTGGGATATTTAATTTCTCGGGGGATTTTCCACGCAATATAAGAAAAAAAATGGGGTGATGGCGGAGTGGTCTGAAGCAGCGGAAAGCGGGTCGGATCTGTTAGCGCCAAAGCAGTTCTGAATGCAGCTCGGGGTCATAAGTAATTTGTTTTTGTTTTTTTTATCGTAGGCTGTACACCGACAGACGGACGGCGCAATTTCATTTGTATGAGTGTTCTACATATTAAAACATTAAAAATTCGGTAGATTCACTTTAGACTATGTGTCAGAATGAGAGAGCGTTAAAGTGCTAGGTTATGCTACGTTGCAGAATGAATATAGCGACGTTTACATGAAGGGGTTGAGTTGAAGAGTTGAGTTGAGAACCGGTTACTGGGTTCATGTAAAAACCGCGGAGTCGGGTCCGGGACTCTAGGGAGCGAGTCCAGTCAACTGCGCTGCAGGGGGCGGGTTGACTAGTTCGACCACAACGGCAGATAGCGTGTAAACCGGATCGAGTCGAAGAGACGGGGTAGTGTGAGGGGAGATGATTAAGGCGAACCTTTTCTTCGCTCGCGCCGTCACTCCTCCGAGAGAGCGGTGCCGTGCCGCGATCTTGGGGGCTGCCACTGCCCTCTCCCGCTGCGCTGCTCGGCGCTTGGTGTCGCTGCATTTGAACCGGTCTCGACTCGCTGAAACAGAGTTCATGCAAACACGCAGTCGTAGAGTTGAGCTGATCTTGCTCAGCTCGATCCCCTGACTCGACTCCCGCTTTCAGGTTCAAAAAAAAAACGAGGCTTATGAGTAACGAGTCATGACTAGTACTGCAATGCATTACTATGGCGATTTTAACAGACTGTATACAATTAATTACTCCAATTACTTTACCTGTAAACTCCTGAGGCGTAACTGTAGTTACTTTTTACAGATTATGTACACCTTCAGTTACGGTACTTGTAAATTTCTGAATCAAGATACGTTGCAGTATTACTAGGAGTAATGAGTTATGAGTGTGACTACGAAGCATGACTTTCATCGGCCATAGTACATTACGTTTAATCATTCATGACTATACGTTTAATCATTCATGACTATACTTATTTGCTTACATGTGTTGTGACATCGTACACCGGCGTAATGACATTGTCGGAGCTAAGGCGAGGAAAAACCAGCTCCGACAGCATCGAGGTTCGAAATGTTTTCTTTTATTTCTTCGCTTGCGCTGCAGCGGCCTAGCCCAACTTCCTCTTTCATGTCCGGCGCCGCATATGCCATGGCCCGCGAGCCAAACGCGGCGCGAGGGGCGCTACAGGGCTACCCCCCGTAGAGCGGAAGCCACAGGATGCGCCCACCTGATGCGCTTGGAGGAAGTTGCGGACAGTGGTGGCACAGTCGAAGCGAGAGCGAGTGGAGAGCCGATGGGCAGAGGAGTGGTAATGTAGGCTGGTTTGAAGCAGTCAGAAGCCACGGCGTCTTCACGACCGTTGACGTTAACGTGAAGGTCATTTGTGAACGACGGAGGACGTGGAACGGTCCATCGTAGGCCGGCGTGAGAAGTGGACGGACGTGGTCGCGGCGGATGAAGGCATGGGTGCAGTGAAGGCAGGTTCGCGCCCAGTTGTGGACGTCGGCATCAATGCTTGGCCAAAGGAAACGAGATGGGACCAGCTTCTACGCCGCACGAATACCAGGGTGGCTCATGCGGTGCAGTTTGCCAAAAACGGTGCGACGGAAAGCCAAAGGTACGGAGGGGCACGAGACGCCAGTGGATGTCTCGCACGTAATGAACTCAGAGGAAAACGGCAGTGGACATTCGGCGAAGGACAGGGACGTGGACGAGGAGCGAAGACGATGTAGCTCTGGATCGTTGCGCTGTGCAGCCGCTAGCTCCTACATGTCCAGAGTTGATTCGGACGCCATGGCTCTAACACGGGTAAGCGCATCAGCAACAGCAGCATTCTCTGGGCCATGGACGTGACAGAGATCCACTATAAACTCGGAGATAAAACACAGGTGGCGGATCTCACGTGCTGTGTAGGTGCTGCGGTTCTTTTCGGGCAAACATCAAGGGCTTATAGTCCGTTATGACGTGAAAGTTCCGGCCCTCTAGGAAGTGGCGAAAATGCTTGGTGGCGAGGTACACAGCGAGCAGTTCTCGACCGAAGGGGCTGTATTTAGTGTCAGATGACTTCAGCTTTTGTGAGAAAAAACTGAGAGGCTGCCAACTAGAGACGTGCTGCCCGAGAACTGCGCCGACGGCAGTGCTCGAGGCATCGGTGGCGAGGCGCAGGGGAGCGTCAGGGACGGAATGTATGAGCAAAGTGGCATCTGCGAGCGCCTTCTTGGTAGCAAGAAATGCAGATGCAGCGTCATCAGTTCATTCAAACGGCGCAGCAGAATCTTTTTTGGTAGCAAAAAGATCGGTCAGAGGGTTCAGGAAAGAGGTGCACTTCGTGAGGAAGCGGCGATGAAAGTTCAGGAGGCCCAAGAATTCTGTTAGCTTTTTAAGTGACGCGGGGGCTGCTAGATCTTGAATGTCTTTGACTTTGCTGTCGAGAGGCCGAATACCTTGTGGAGTGACAAGGTGGCCTAGGAACTCTATTGTAGCTACGCCAAAAGGCAGGTGTTCGGGTTGATGACGAGCCCATAGTCATCAAGCCGATGGAAGAGGGCGTGCAGATAAGCTTCATGCTCAGAACGGGATGAACTTGCGACGAGGAGATCATCGATGTAAGCGAACACGAAGTCGAGGCCTCGCGTAACCTCGTTGATAGTTCGCTGAAAAGTCTGTGCGACGTTGCGCAAGAAAAAAGGCACCCGCACCTTCTCAAAGACGCCGAGCGGTGTGGTAATGACCGTCTTCGGAATATAAGTGGGCACCACGGGAATGTGATGTTGAGCCTTCACTACGTCAATTTAGAGAAGATAGGTGCACCCAGTCAGATTTGATGAGAAGTCCTGTATTTGAGGAAGTAGATAGCGGTCTGGTAAAGTGTGAGCATTAAGGGCGCGGTAATATCCATATGGTCTCCACTCGCCCGGATCTTTCTTTGCCACTATGTGAAGTGGCGACGCCAGTTGCTGGAGGAAGGGCGTACTATGCTGAGTTCAAGTATGTGTTGGAACTCACTGCGAATGATAGCGAGGCGTTCTCCAGACACGCAGCGAGGGCGAGCAAACACCGGAGGTCCCGAAATCACGATGTGGTGGGTGATCGAGTGCTTCACCGGTGACTCTCTGGTGTGCGCTTTTGTGAGGTTGGGAAAATAAGCGAGAACTTTCGCATACGACGAAACAGGGACGAGAGCGCGAAACCCCGTCGTCGCAGCGGTGGAGAGTACGCCGTTGACGAAGAGGTGCTTGCTGAGATCAACGAGGCGATGACCTTGCATGTCGACTGCTAGATTGAAGAAACTGAGGAAGTCCGCGCCGAGAACAGCTTGCGAGACATCAGCCATAATGAAGATCCAGCGAAACGTGCGGCGAAATCCCAGGTTAATCGTAAGGGACCGTTGGGCGTGCGTGCGAATGGAGGAGTTGGAGTGGGGAGATCTTGTTGTTGCGACCGCGATCTGCCCAAGAGGCCGCTATGACTCTGACCTTTGCTCCCGTGTCGACCAGGAAGCGAGCGCCAGTGATCTTGTCCGAAACATAAAACAAGCGGCATGCCCGTCCACCTGCACCACTTGGCGCCGTCAGTGGCCGGTCGCAGCGTTTCCCGACCAGGAGCACGGGTGGGTGCACTTGCGAGCAGAGCTGCCGAGGGTACGGTGGTACCAGCATACATGTGTCGGGCCGCACGTCAGATGGTTGGGGCTCTGAACAACGCGAAGGTGGCGGTGAGCAGTGGCGTGACCGGAAATTCGGCGACGAACGGCGTGTTAAGGGCGCGAGCACATCGAGCCACCTGACAAGAGCATCAAGTCAACATTCGATGCTGGCATACTGGGAGTGTGCGGTAGTAGTTGGAGGCGGACTGGTCACAGAGCTGACGTTGGGGAGCCGTGAGTAGTCCGCAACACGGTCTGGAGTTCAGCGAGCTTGTCGAATGAAACATCACCCGCAGCTGCGAGGATGGGGACCATGTGTTGCGGAAGACGCTGAAGGAACAACTCACGCAGACGGGGGTCGTGCTGAGCACCAGAGTCTCCAAGAAGCTGGCGCATGCGACGGAGGAGCTGCGAAGGGCGGCTGTCACCAAGTTCTGTAGCGCTGAGGAGCTGCTGGAGTTTTCTGCGCTAGGGGGTCGATGATAGCCGCCTTCAACGTGTCGAAGGGTCTAGCCGTGTACGGCGAGTTGATGACGTCCACTAACTCTCCAGCGACGTAAGGAGGCAGGGAGGACACGAGGTGGAGGGTCGCCTGGCTGGTTATACGTCGCAGCTGGAAATGCGTCTCAACCTACAGGGGCCGGGCGCAGGGGCTTTTGGGCCAATATAGCGGTAGGCTGACAGGCTGGAACGCGGTCACCAAAGCCCCGAGAGACTCAGCGTTCTGGGGCGTGTCGCCGCCGGTAGGAAGGGCGGAAGAGCCAGCGGAATCCATGGAGGAGGAAGGGGTTGCGTGTTCGAAGCTGGATCACCAAATCTGTCGGAGCTAAGGTGAGGAAGAACCTGTCGGAGCTAAGGCGAGGAAGAACCAGCTCCGACAGCGCTGAGGTTCAAACTGCCTTTTTTTTTATTGCGCTGCTCGCGCTGCAGCGGCCTAGCCCAACTTCCTCTTTCTTGCCCGGTGCCGCTTGCCATGGCCTGCGAGCCCAGCGCGGCGCGAGGGGCGCTGCAACATCATCCGAATTTCGCGCATTGGAAGGCGGCGGACGGATTTTGTGCTAATGGGACACTTAATGTTTTCGCATGAAAATGAGGTCATGCTCGAGCGCTACCCGGTTAATTTTGATCAGCTCGTGCTCTTTAATGCGTACTAAAATTTCATTTTGATGCTATTTTTGAATTCCGGCTCATTTAAAATCAGGACGCCATGCCCTGAAGTGAAGATGCTGTATTGTGCTTGCCAACCAAAAAAAAAAAGCACTCATGGGGCCGCAGCGGTGGTCAACAAAGAAAAGTTCTATATTCGTGGAAGTGATATCGTGGTACCTTCGTTACCTTGTCCTTTTTGTATTCGCTGTGATTGATTCGTGGCCTCGAGCGACAATGGAAAAAAAGCCCACCGTTTCCATCCCCTATGTTCGTTTTAATGTGGCTCGTGGTTGCTATGGCGCGCACTGCGTCGCTAGGTTGATCGATAGCGTGCCTGACACCGAACACTGCAACAGATCCCAAGCTTGTGAAATCAGCGTGCCAGAAACGAAAAATGGATTGCGGAGCTGAAAATGCACAAAGCTGGCAGAACATAGTAGCATGTTTCGGGGAGTCGGGAAGTAGGTTGGAAGTGGTGTTCATTCCGGCAAAGTCTTCTTCCTTAACGGATCAAGTAGTCTTCAGAAACAGCACTTGCAGTTCATGAGGAGTGCCGTGATTATGACGGGAAGATTACCGTATGCCTTTTCTAGCAGAGGTAGCTCCACAGCTGAACTTATCTCGGCTTGAAGTGTACTAAATCTTATCAGCAGCAGTAAGAACCGGTTTCAGAAGAGCAACCATTTTTAAAGCAGGAGCACAAAATAACATTTCATAGTCCAGGATTGAGTGAAGGAACAATATTCTACCTTTCAGTAGGCAAAATTTTTCCTTGTTTCGAAAGAAAGTAGGATGAAACAGTAGGACGCTGAAAGCTACAGTAAGTTATCCTGTGAATCCGTCTTCCCAAAAG